>JAUNZO010005209.1:0-101776 GCA_031894775.1 Chloris gayana | reverse complement strand
TATACCTGTCCAAACGGGCTGCCCGGCACGGCACGGCCCGGGCCCGTTGAAGCACGGCACGATTATTTTCGGGCCGGCACGGCACGTAATTCATTTCGTGCCGTGCCGGGCCAGCCCACGGGCTGGAGCGTCGGCCCACGGCACGGCACGAAATACGGTACCCGTGCCGGGCCGGCCCGAAAGCCCGAAGCCCGAAAGTCCTTTTTAGCCCGTTAAGCCCTAAAAGCCCGAAAATAAGAAAAGCACATGAAACCCTTTATTTTGCTCGGTTTCAAAACATGAATTGCAAACGAGCACATTTAGAAACAGACGAGAAAATTTGGCCAAAGGAAAAGTTGATATATTACTAACTTGAGTTGGTTGCCCCATTAAAAACCCTCGGCCTAGGGAAAAAGAGTACAACCAGCTCATTGGAAGGTCATGACGAGTTACAAATTACAACCACATCGAAGAGTCCAACATTAAATACAATCTAATTGACGATATCATGCTGCCCAACACCATCGGGAAGAGAAACATCGACTTCAACATCGAATCAACCACCACATCATCCATGTCCAGGTCTTTATATTGCACTTCAAGCTCCAAATGGTGATCCTCTACGATCTGCTGGAGTCGATCCTCACCCAGTGCCAATCCTTCAAGCAAGTCAATATTTCCACCATCTCACTTGTCAAGCTCCTCCTCCTCTCCTCAAGTAACCTCGCGGAAAGAGTCGAAAACAGATTCCGAGCTAATGGTTGAAACAGGAACCGTTAGAAGATCTTTAGCCAAGAGAGACAAGATGGGATATGTATGCTTGTGCTCAAGCCACCATCTTACAACATCAAACTCATCATCATTATACACCGATATGGGGTCGCTATCAAGATAGATAGCTAACTCGGATAAGTGAGGAAAGGATGGCATAGGCTCGTAATGGAGTACTAGTAGACTCACCATTATCATTGTCATTAGAAGCATAAATCTTACCCCATGAAGTTTTCTTCCTCCCATCGTTTGTTGGTCTGAGTTGACCTTTGGAGCCTAACGAGCACCAAACTTGGTCTTATATGTGCCAAAAAGATTAGTCACGAGTATTTCTCACAAGAATGAAGTAAGCAGAGTAGTCAACCGAGTGTTATCGAGAAAGGAGCTTCAAAGCATTATTGAGGCCCTTCATTTTTCCTCTAGGATCAAGAACAAAAGCCAATGCATATAAGATGGGAATATCTTCCCAATACTTAAGGTATTTCTCTTTCATATGAACAACCACCCTTCTCAACAACTTGTCATTCTCATAAAGACTCAAGTGACCGAGAAATCTCAATGAGTTGATGCAAAACCAGATTGGATGTAGGATAGTAAACCCCGGAGAGGATAACGGTTGATGCATAAAATTGTTCAAGGAAATCAACAACTTTCTCAAGCAATATGCCGGTTATCTCGTGGACAATAATTCATGTCCATGCACTTTGTGATATTGGCTATTGATAAAGACATAAAATGTGCTTCTATATGGAAGCAAATGTTTGAGCATAAGAAAAGTAGAATTCCACCTCACATCCATGTCCAGATTGAATTTTCCGGGTGGAACACCAAGTGCTAAACAATATTTCTTGTATGCAGCAATGCGGGCATTGGAAGAATTCAAGAAAGAAATAGCACATCTAAAATTCTCAACAATAGGCTTCAAACGTTTCAAACCGGACTTGACAATAAGATTAATGATATGGCATGCACATCGTTGATGCAAAAAAAGAGAACCAACATAACCGAGAAAACAGAGGAGTCAAGATGTTCATAGCATTAGCATTAGTAGAGGCATTGTCAAGTGTAACGAGAAAAGACTCGATCACGCAAACCAAACTCGAAATCACAGCAAGAACACGCAAGAACTATCAAACGACACAATTCATCGCGAGCGATGCGTGAATCATACTCCCAAGAACGCACGGAACCATCGAGATTGAATGAAAGCACGGTCCGAGCTTTAGCAGCCCGTTCAACCTTAGCCAAACAAGTTTGCTGATGTCTAAGCAAGTGACCGGTGCCTTTGCTTGATGTCGCAGATTAACTCAGCTTTGCAATGGCGACGAGATAGCGAGCATAAGTAACAAGGACACCATTTACCTCTTTGGTTACCTCATCGAAGTCATTCCAAGCCTTTGACGTTCGCTTCCTTCCCCTCTTCAACCCACGACGATTGCTTGTACTCCCGGAGTCGAGTCGACATTGATGGGACTTGAAGCGGGGGAAGGAGACGGCGTCGCGGACCTTGGAGGAGGCATGGCGGACCTTGGAGTCGGCTGTCGCACCTTGGGAAGGGGTTGCGGGAGGAGGAGTCGGAGCCGGGCTCGAGTTTGGTGTAGCGGCCGCGCTCGAGCTTGGCGTAGCTCCCGCGCCGGAACCCGTCGTCGCCGCAGCCCGCCGAGCACGTACCCGCTGCCGCAACGCCCGTCCTCTTTCCCGCCGCGGCCCTAGCGCTCGGCCTCGGAGACGTCCACCGGCCACGGCCTGGAGCCGTCGGCGTACGAGCTCGAGCCGCCGCGCCCGATTCCTCCCCTTGCGAATTCCCGAAGAGGAGGAAGTTCGCCGTGCGGAGGGCATCCGGACTCGGATCCGAGGCCGGACATTGAGCCGGCGGCCGGGGCACGGCCCCTACGACCGTGACCCCGCCGGATCTCGTCGGACCACCGCAAAGAGGAAACGGGGGTGGTTCCGGATCCACAAAGAGGAGACGAGAGGAGGACGCGACGGAGCGACGAGGAGAGGAGGGCGGCGACGAGCGAGGAGCAGCTGCGGCGCGAAGGCCACGGCGGGGAAGAGGAGAGGCGAGGCGAGCGAGAGGCGAGGCGAGCGAGAGAGGATAAGGTTAGGGTTCCGGGAGGAGAGGAATGAGGAGGGGATAAGGTTAGGGTTACGGGGAGGGGTAGATTTTATAACCCGGTGGATCCGACCGTTCTTTGGGCCGGGGTGGGTAATCGAGCCGTGCCGGGCCTTCCCAACGTGCCGGGCCGCCGACAGGCCTCAACGGGCCACGCCATAAACGGGCCGTGCCGTGCCCGCCCGTGGGCTCGGGTGACGGCCCAAGCACGACACGACACCTCGGGCCGTGCCGGCCCGGCCCGAAATTATTTCGGGCCGTGCCGTGCTTGGGCCGTGCTTTTTTGCGGGCTTGCGGGCGGCCCACGAAGCACGGCCCAAATGGCCAGCATTAGTGCTAGTACTAGTAGTGGCCATGTCAATCAATCGCGGCCGGCCTGACCGATTTGACTCTCTGGGCTACGGCCTACAGAGGTACTGTAACCGGCCCGAGTGGCCATGTTTGTCCCCCTGCCGCGCGGCCAAGGCCCACGCTGCGCCAGCCAATGCTCCGAAAGATGGTACTGGTAGTACCCTAGTACTGTACAAGAGACAAGTCAACAAGTATGCCTAACCGTACCCGGGCATGCTAGACAGCGGAAAGCAAGCAGCAAACAGTTTGTTTCAGCGAAGGACCTTTCTTGCCTTTTGTTTTTGAAAGATGAAGCTGTCGGAGTTAATATCAGTGATTACTCGGCCACGACAAACAGCTAGAGAGATGCATAAACTGCGCCGGCCTCAGAGTCTATAACAGGACAACCTGCGCCAGCCTGAGAGTCGATAACAGGACCACGAAATGACAGAACAATCATACCGCAACCTGAACTAGTACATCGAACATTTCCTAGGTTGTACGGACCTTGTACGCATCGCAACATCAACGGCGAAATTAAGAACAGGTGCATATGTTAAAAATTATCGGCATAGTTAAGCCAGTTGTACAGCATCTAAATCTGAATTTTTTCTTAATGTGCAGTCTACAACAGCTTTAAGTCTTATATATCAATCAGGGAAGTAATGAATGACAATGACCGCCTGATGTAAGCACACACGCTGTCGAGCTCATCTGGAAGGTTCGCCAGCCGGGACCAAGCATGCGCTATGCTGTTAGGTCCGAGGAGGTTCTTCCATGTTCGATTACACAGCACAAAATCCATGAACTCACTCATCCATGAACCACTTCCCAAGCAATTGTCCAACTATGTTAGCCAATCATATTAGATGCAGCTGCCACAGCCATCCGGTCTCTCAGTGAACACATTTGCAGTGGCACCCGTGCACAGCAAATTGCAGGGAAACCTACAAAAACTAGCCACTCTCTCTCCTGCAATTGCCTGGTAGAAGGTATCTAAACCGGTCCACATTCTTTAGCAGATAACTAGGAAGATGAACAGCAGAAAATGTACTTGGGATCGGCCCCAACTTGGCAATGATTTCTTGGAATGTGTACTCCTCAGGAAGCATATCAAAGAGATCTGCTCCTTTGCATATCACATCTTGAATCCTATCTGGGTTCAGGAAGTAATTGAATCTAATCCGGTCCACATGGCTATATGCTTGCATTTTGAAGACAAAATCACTGATGTAGCGGAAGCAAAAACTGCAGTGCCACCCTGAATCAGCAAGAAGTTGATCTGTCTGCCGGAAGTGAGCGTACCTCGTCTTCCCAGCTCGGTACCTGTGTATTGAAGCCCTCCAACTCTTGTCATCCAGGAAAAACTCAAATGAGTAAAGGTAATTCCTGAGCTGAAGGTGAAGTATTTCTGGAATGTCGTCACACCATCTCAAAAGATCAATAGTGTGACCGCTGGGAATTTCATCAACATCAGACATGATCAGCAGGTCATCATCTTCTATTTTTGCAATCTTAAGTAGCTGGTCCAGGGCAACCCTCTGATATGACTCTTCAACAAATGGGTTTTCCCCCTTCACGAACCTTCCCCCAATCATGCCATAAGTTAGCCGTGATTCAGCAAACCCAAATCGATGGCGATTTTCCTTAAAGTGGAGGGGCTTTTTCAGGCCTGTGAAGGTTGAGTTCGACTCAAGCAGCACAAACTCCGACACATATGGACTAAGTTCATTCCAGCGGATCTCAAGGATGTCAAGCTCATTGCTGAAGAGTACAGCATCGAAGACACGACGTGGGGTATCCCGGACTTTCCACCCATGTAACTTGCAGAGATTCGCCATGGTGACATTCTCATGGTAGTAGTGAGGGATTGTCTTGAAAGGCTTGGGAGGAGATTCCCAGATTGGCCGGAGGAAGTATGTGACCTTCTGACCATGTGCATATATCATTAAGATAAGGAATGGAACACCAATCAGAAGAGCCAACAGTACCCTGAAATCAAATCCTCGGAGCGCACACCTTAGCCTTGACATGGTCAGAACTGCCTTTGATGCAGGCTGCGAATGAATTCAGAAAGCAAATACGAATTAGGCCACACGTATTAGCACTTCTATTTACTATGGAAAACGGGCTGTAAAACAAAGGTGAACATTGGCTATCTCCATGCTAACTACTCCACAAACTATTCTTAAACTCTAGTCTACACATGTATTAGCACTTTCTACTCTATCCCTAAAGCAACAAATTAGACCACAAGGCTAATAAGGCCAAATCCTGGTTACCAAAAAGGTATAAACATCTGAAGCAAAAGCTCAAACATCAGCTTTCCCCACTAAACACTTTATTATGATCAGGAAAACATCAAAAGCTAAGATAAAATTACTAACACCGCATCAAACTAGCAAACAACATAATGCCACATCTACGTGCACAAAAGCAAAAGGCTAAAGATAACACCGGCCATGCATACGGTTAGCAAAGATCATGTAAACTAGGAACACCAGTCACCAATCCTAGAGCATTAGTCAATCACAATGACCAATCTCAAACTGTATTACTTTGTTAACCACAACACTACACAACCATTGATGCTAACAATGGTACAGCCAGGCCCTACGTTTTCCTATTCAAAGAATAGTCCACAATTCTGAAAACTCGCAAAAGCCAGAGACTCCGGCAGCACAAAGTCCCCGTGGGCGAAGAAAGCAAGCAGAAATCCTCTGAAACTCATCCGAAAATTTATTCGAACGCAAGGAAATGCCATGCCGGAACACGCAATTCCGCCACGTCGCGAGATTCTGCCACCCAAAAGGCGTGAAGAATTCGAACTCCATAGCGCCACGACCAACACCTAATCCAACCCGTCGCCCACGCCGGGGCAGATGAGCGACAACGCACGAGCGCGGAACAGCAACAGCCCGTCTGCCGTCGCATCTAGAGCCGCCCCCAAAATCCAACCATCACCCCATCCGAAAACCGAAACATCGCGGGAGACCGGCACGCAACGCCCCCATGCATGATGCGTCCCCCGGCGCCGCACGACTGGAATCATGGCGGGTTACGGGCACATGCGCGCGCGCAGTCCGAACCGAATGCGCCACGCATCCGCAGGCGCCTCAACGGCGCGCGGGGCAGATCTGACAGGGGCGGGACGGGGAAGGGGGGTGAGGGAGGGGCTGTTGAGTGTCTCACCTCGCCGCACACGCTGTCACAGATGCCGTCGGTCTTCTTGTACCCGTAGTTGCCGGTCTCCGGCATCACGGCGCCCGGACCGCGAGACCTCCGCGCCGAAGCAGACGAATCCAAGGACGCGAAGGGACGGGGTGAAGAGCAAAATCCCAAGAGGAATCAGCCGCGCGGGAGCACCTCCAATGGCGCGCCGATCGGACCGGGCGCCAGGGAAGCGGGAAGTCCCCGGCGATCGCTCGCCTCGGCGGAGGCGAGGGGACGCTCCGGCGGTTGGGCGCTCTTTTCCGGTTCCAGCCCCCGGGTTCCTCGGTTTTTGCCGCTCGCCGCTGCAGGCGGGCTTCGGGTCGGGACGGGGCGGTTATTAGCGGGGACTCGCGGGGTCGCCGGCGCAAAAGCGAGAGGGCGTTTACGTTTGGAACCGCTTAATTATAGCCGTTTGGGTGGTGGTCTCTCTGCGGGTGCGGTGGCGCGGCCCCTCATATCCATCGCCCCGGGCCGGCGCTACGAGCTGGGCAATTTTGTCCTCACGCTTTGGTGGAAACAGGCTCAGGCCGAGGACCGCACCACCATTGATAGTGCCACTCGTGCTACTTTAATGTGTAGGTGGTACTTTGGCAGTACAGGTAGGATTTTAGTAATTTTAGTATGGTGCAAATAATTGTGTTACAATACAACTACCTCCTGGTATAAATATACGATAATGACGTTATCTAGTTCAATTTGAACCAAATTAGGAGTTGCAAATGTCAAATATTTTACAACTATGGTGGATCATTGACAAGAGCTATGGTATGCAAATTGCATATTTGTATGACAAAAATGGAAGTGAACAAATAAGTTCTCCAAAAGAATTAATGCTCCGTTCGTTTATAATGGGTAGGCATATTTTGCCTTATAAAATTCAAGAGTACCGTGTTTTACAAAGCTCAATTTTTTTCCAAAAACATATTTTTTATCTAAATGTTCTATATAGTTTTTAATCTAAAATATAGTGCATGCAGAAACTACAGCGGAACTCATCATGATGCACTCGTCGTGATAAGGATGTGGTGGCAAGAAGGAACCTTGGATGCGATGATGCGAAGGCATCCAGGTCAGATGCCCTCTTCAAGCTAGCTATTGATTGTAGCATTGGATTACTCCTTGTTCTCTGGTCCGCCGGATAACAAGACGGAATAATTGCGCAGCAAATTAAGTTCCAATATATCCGCCGTCCTCGTCGTCCGCCTCCACCACCAACCGAAACTACCCAGCGCCCGCACGACTCGTAGTAGTAGCAATTTCAAGCATCGTATTCGCAAAACGGAGGACGGAATTCCGGTCCCAGTGGCATCTTCCGAAGAAACGGGACGTGTGTAACACACATGTGCGTGTTCCGAACCGGAGATTTTCTGCCGAGATCAGTCCGAGTCTTAAACTTTTCGCGAGGTGATGATCACGCCGGGGAGCGAGAAGCACGAGGAGCGGCTGTTTCCTGGAACACCGTAAAAGAGTGAGAGCACCGGCACCGCAAGAAAAAATAAAATCAGATTTCGTTCTTTGCCTTGTCTCGTGGGCTCGTGGCCAACGAAGACGTTAACTATGCGCAAAGCTTAAAAGAAACTGGAAAGAAATTCTCGTCCGGGTCCATGCTTGCGGCGGCCATCGTTGTTTGCTCGGGGCGCGGGACCAAAAAACGCCGGACATCACGAGGAGCGCCGGACGAGGCGCCGGAGAAGCTGACACGCCCCGGCCGGCCGACGCGTGGCTTAAAATTGTTGGGCAAAAGGGATGTTTCCGTTTGATCCCCCTGGCATGGCTCTGGCTCAGTCTCCTCGTCCCTTTCCTCCCACCGAAAAGTGATTACTGGCAATAAAAAAAAGTGATTACTGATTAGCATTACCTATTCAGCATAACTTCTCACGCGGGTCGCAACTTTTGAAAGGCCCTTTTATTTATACGTTGATAAGTATGACGAGGGTACTATAAACAAGACTGATACCCTCCCTGACCAGCAGACGACCTGACTTTGGGTGTGTTCATTTCCTGGCCTAAACTTTAGACTATCACATCGAAAAGAATCTTACTATTTATGAAGTACTTAAATAAAGTTTAATTATAAAATAAATTACAGGCCTCTAGACTAATTTACGAGACGAATCTAATGAGGTTAATTAAGTCATGATTAGAAGACGACTACTCGTAGCATCACTTTAGCAAAACATAAATTAATTAAATTCATTAGATTCATCTCGAAAAATAGCATCAATCTATCAATAGGGTTTTGTTATTAAATTAATCGAAATATTCATAAATAGTAAGATTCTCTTCGATGTGACAATGCTTAAATTTTAGAGGCAGGAAACGAACGGGCCTTCCATTAGTAAACGCCCATTGGAATTTCTGCGTACTTGAGCCAACAACACGCCTTTCTTTCCATCATATCCGGGGACCGGTTACGCGTGAGAAGTGACTGACATTACTCTAGAAAAAGAGATGCTCCTTTCATCGTGCAAGCAACAGGAGACACTATACCGCGGGAAAGAATGAACCGTACCGTGCATCAGTATTGATGTCAAAACGGGCAATCCGGCTGCATACGGTGTTGTTGCCGGTCGCTGTCGCCGGGAAAAAGCAGCGCGCGTTGCCTGTGGTGGTGGTCCATATCGCAAGATCGACAGGCACGCACCTCGCGGCGCACTCGCCCTGGTGGAGCAGCGGCTCGTCGTGATCGTGTATTGGCAAATCATATGAGAGATAGAAGCCACTCACACGTTGACCGACTATTGAATTCTGCATCCACAGACCCTCACCAAGTTTAGCAATATGTATTGATTTCCCCAGTTGAAACCTTCCTGCGGGGCAAACATTATTCAATGGATATGCCAAAACAGAGACACATGATTAGCACAAGATGACGTGAACGATTCTTCGTTCCTATAGTCTCATTGGTTCGTGACGGACGCTCGCCATCTGTATGCATCGGGCACATAGGTGGTTGTTGCTCGATCCCATATTCTCATGGGTCATTTCCGGAAACTCAAGTCCACACAGCCTGACAGGAAGGAAATGTGCAATGTACTGTACTAGTAGAACTGAACTGATCTGAATTTGGAATGTGCAACGTACTGTACTAGTAGAACTGAACTGATCTGAATTTGGAATGCAGAATTGGCGCAACGCATATCAAGCAGCACTAGGTGACCCAGAAAGGAGTTTTGGAAAGGTATTGAGCAGTAGTTTGAGGATATTTTTGTAAGAGCGCTGCTACAGCCACGTAAAGAAACTACTTAAATCGTATGTAGTGATGACGTGGCCACAATAGATTGGTTTAACATCACCTCAAATTCCCTTAAATCACGGAGGGTGGTGTGATTATCACCAGACACCTCAGCAGTACGTAGATTTTACGTAAATCTTTGTGCGTAGGTATCATTTCTCTTTTTGTAATTGCATTATTAGTTAAGAGATTTGTATCCGTGAATGTAGTTGAAGTAGTTTAGATTATTTTTTGTAATGATGGGATGTAATATGCTTTAATATAATGAATTTTCTTTTGGTAGTTAAGAGATTATATATTTTTTCCGTGAAATACAATTTTGGGAGATGAACCAAAACCTTATTATATAAATAATAAGGAACATATTAATTAACATAAGAGATTAATTAAATTGCTATTTTTAATTTATGCTATGATAAAAGTACAAAGTTAATCCTTATAAGTTCACTTTGACGATATTACCTTCAATATGGTAAAACATTGGTCATCAATTGTGGATTACTGATATCAAATCTATACACATATTTTGGACCGGAAAAAAATCCTAAAATCTGAATAAGACGCATGAAGTGTGCCAGTAGTTATGGATTACCGATATCAAACCTATACCACTAATATTTTGGATTGAAAATTTTCCTCAAATCTGAACTAGACGCATGAAGTGTGGAACACTATTGACAGATTCCATCGACGCAAGTTATCCACCGAAGAGCACGCAATATTCTGGGGCCAGCATCATAAACCGAGGAAACGAGCTGATGCCAAGACGAGGAAGCAGCCATTTCCAATTCACATGGACATGTCCCCCATGAACTCCACCCCCACCACATGGAGGCTGTCCGCTATGAACACTGACTAGGTAATCTTGCATTCTTATTTTGGGGTGCCCACTAATCATGTGACATTTGTTTAGTTAATGCCGCTTGCTAATCCTGCATTTGTTATTAGGTGGATAATCAAGGCCTCCAACCACGGCATCAGAGGCATGCTTGAAAGAGACAGACCTAGCTAGCTTGTCGAAGAGGAATCGTTGCAAAATCAGGCGGCTTCGTGCTCGGTTTATGCCGCAGCATATAGGCGTCTTGGCTGTAATATGCCCGGGGAAGACGTTCCTGCTGGCTCTCATCTGGCTCTTGCGGTCAGCATCAAGGAAAGCATTGCTTAAAGGCCGTGCCAAGTCATCATGAGAGATAACACACATTAATCCACAACGAATCTGTACGTTTCCGATCGGCGTCCTCCTAAGTGTCCTTCAACTTATCCACATACATAAGCAAACAATAACAAAGAAAAAAGCAAGCGGAACATAAAAACTTTATAGAACTCCATGGATGGAACGCAGACCAAACTGATCATCTTAAACAATGTGGTCTTCGCCGTCCGTCAACCGCCATTGATAGAGGGTCGAAGCCGCAATGCACATAATTGTTGTTTACTCCGCATGATTGTTCACAACTTGTAATCATAATTATCCTCCAGAAATAATTTTCCTTGACAACAATTGGCATCAAGTAATGAAAGTCATGGCAAACCCCTACCCAATTGCTCGCGCATTTCTTCCAACTGGCCTTGGACTCGGTAAGATCAAGGCTCGCATCCACGCTTGTCCCTGTCGCGCTGCGCGCTGGCTGGCCTATATTCATTAATGAAATACTCCAAGTTGCAGTTGCGCGACCGAGCTTAAACCTGCAGGGCAATTTTCTGCAGCCAATTTGTTTGTAGCGACGAGCGAATGGTGGCGATATTTTCCTGCGCCCCTGCGGTCATCGTCGTCGTCGTCGCCTTGGACAGCGATCGCTTGATCTCGCTTGTTGGTTACGCGCGGCTCATGGTAGGATCCAAAAGCCTTTGCTCTCTCACCAGTTGTCTCACCGCGATTGATTTGGAATTTTGCTGGGCGGAGTCAAATAGGTTTGAAAATTCTGTTGGACTCGAGCGTATTTTTGAATTTCCGCAGTGCAATAATTGCTTCCATTTTCATACGCACTTGTTGTTTGCCAGATGTGCGTGCCTTCTCGCTCTCTCCCTCTGTACAGTAGTTGGAATCTTCAAGAAATGGAACTGTTTATAGGGGAGCTCATATACGGAAACTTGTTTTCCTCAGTCGTTCACAGGCCTGTTAAACACACACACACAGCCTGTTGGTTGCAGTTGCTGGTCAGAGATTCAGACGTCGTCGTTCAGATGGAACGATACGTCGCCAATTAGTTTAACGTGCATGCTCGTACGGATTTAAGCTTTACTAAGGTTATTTTAGTGAACGGATCGATCGATCATCCATTCAAGGAGCTAGTACTGAAAGGCAAGTTGATCGGCCTCGTGAGACAAAAGGACTGGTCGAGGAAGAGGTCGCATCGGAGAAGTCGCTGTCTGGACCAAGCAGACGCCAGTTCGTGGCTGGGGAGGAAGGACCGAGAAAAGATATGATAGCGAAGACCAGCAAGTCGCCGCGCGCTGGTATCCCCGCCCCCTCTTGCTGCACGGCGCCAGCGACGATGTGGGAGCCGAAGGCGTCGCCGTCACCGAGCCCGATCTGCTCGGCATCCTCCTCCCTCCACCACCGCTTCGGTCCTTGCCGCACTCGAGCGCGCGGCGTCGTCGCAATGTTTTTACGGCATCCGGAACTGGGCGGCTCCAATTAGCTAGCATTGGAACAGCATGGCACACGACACTAATCGCTCTAACTTTATTTTGTGACAGGTGATCGATCTGCGAATCAAAACCGCACGCGGCGACATGGGAAAGAGGTAAAAAAGCCTCGGGTCAATGCTGCTGACGCCGAGATGGGTTATCCTCCGTTGTAGGAATCTGCAGAGCAGCAACAAATCATGGCCTACTGCTGACCAGTGTGTTCTCAAGTGCAATGTTCCGACATGTCATGGGGACATTCTTTCACGACTGCAAAATAAATAAATAAAATTCACGGGTCCGCGTTCTGTGAAATACTCCTACTCGGTAACAAAGATGCACACAAGTTGCGCATTATTGTTGACCAATTATTCCTCGAAAAAAGAAACTGTTGATTAGTTTTGCCAGGACGGCCGAAGCAATTATTTGTTTGGACGGCGACCTGAATCCATGAGCGTGAGGGCAATTACTTTTTTTGCCACCCTACCAGCTGGTGAGTGCCCATTTGCCATCCCACCGAAGGTGATAGCCTGTTTGCCACCATGAAGAGTAAAACGAGTGCTCCTTCGCCACTCTGACTTGTTGATTGGACATGATGTGAGACTGACAAGCGGGTCCCGCAGCATTTGGTAATTTCAGAAATTTCTACGAACCTTTCTTAACTAGTGAAAAATAAATAGGAAACATGCTCAAACAATTATGTGAAATTTTTTGGAGACAAAGAATAAGAATACTTGACAGTTGTGCACTAGTTGACAAACAATTTTATTTACCAAACTTGAATTACAGAATTTCAAACAGGGATAAAGTTAAACTATCTGGATTTATTTGGAGTGAGGAACATGGAAAAAATTCTAAAATATTTAACCAAATATGTCACTGTTTGGTACTCCAAATAAATCTAGATAGCTTAACTTTTATCCCTGTTTAAAATTCTATGATTTAAGTTTTGTAAATATAATTATTTTCCAACCAGTGCACAACAGTCAAGTATGTTTTACTTTGTCTTCATAATTTTTCACATAATTGTTTGGGTACCTAGTTATTTTTGACTAGTAAAGAAAGGTCCGTAGAAATTCCCGAAATTACTATCTATTTTTCACATCATGTCCAGTCAACAAGTTAGAGTGATAAAGGAGTGTTTGTTTTACTGTTCACGATAGCAAACGGGCTATCACCTTTGGTATAATGGCAACTTTTTTTTTTTTTTTTTTTGAGAAGTGGTATAATGGCAACTGAGCACTGGCCATCCGATAGGGTGACAAAAAAGTAATTGCCCCTGTGAAACTCGGTCCTGATTCCTGGTTGGAAATTGGAAATAAGGCCCATCCATAACCGACTGAAAGGGCCAGACGCCCAGACCCAATCCACATTAAAGCCCACCTCCCAACGTTACGACGCTCCGAGCGCGGGAAATCCAAAATCTCCTACGAACTCCCCATTTCCTCCACACTCTTCGATCCCCAAATCTCAAAATCAAAACCCTAGAAAAATCTCTAGCCCCGCCCGCTGCTCCACGCCATGAGCGCCCCAATGGAGATCTCTTTCTCAGCGCCCCCGCCTCCTCCGGACGCTCCGCCAGCCGCCCCCGCCCTCGCCCCACCGCCGGTGCCCGTCGCAGCGGTCTCTTGCTCGCCGCACTCGCAGCCAGAACCGCAGCCGCAGCCGCAGCCGGCTGTGGCCGCGGTTGTTCCCTCCACGGCCGACGATAGGTTCCACGTCTCGGGTATGTGTCGCTAGTCCCGCTTCTGGATTTCATCCTAAGGATGTGGAATTTGGTTGCCGTGGAGATTCTGATTATTTGGGTTTTTCCATTTTCTTCGCTGTTGCAGTCGAGGTGCTGCTTCACTCCACGAGCGTTGCTCGCCACGAGGAGGTCCAAGCGGCGGTAGAGAGGTCCGTTCTAGCTCTTGTTAGATTTTTGTTAGTATGAACTTATTCTTGTGTGATTTGGTTTTACGAGTTGAGGATTTATGGGAAGTTACAGTGGAGTGCTTCAGAGATAGTAGGATTCTTGGAACGATGAAGGCTAACTGAATGGACTGTAAAATATGCTATTCTACTGTGAGTTAGCTGGACGGTTGCCTATTAGTAATCTTGGTCTTACCATTAAACGTGTAGTACAAGCGTCGGTTTAACTTTTTCATTGAGCATTAGTTATGGCCAATGGAACTCGTGTAAACAACTTGGCAGATCAGGACTAAGATGTCATGAGTTTCAAATAGGTTTCACAAGAATAGGGACAAACTGGACCAAAAAAATGGTAGATGATTTCTAAGTTCCGCAATCAACTCGCAATTAGGAATAGATTTCTGGATTGGGACATGCTTGAACCATTCGGTTACTCGGGTGTAGAGTTCAAATTTGATTAATTGAGTTTCCTAGGACACACTAAAGGCTTGGTGGTGTCCTATTCTCTGTAGTGGTATGTTTAGAAGAGAACTTTAGTTTGGCTTTTTTTTTTTATTGTAACTATATCTGAAGCCACAGAATTAAAAAAAATGCTCAAGAGTTCCAGGATTTAGCATTAGCGTGTATGATCTTTATGAATTATGTACAATATAACTGCTGCCTCCTTCAATAGCCATTGATCCTTGTTGTTGTTCACACTAAAACCTTTTGCATTGGCTCATTTGATCAGGATGCTAGAAGCTCGAAGCTTAAGCTATGTTGACGGGCCTGTGCCAATTCCTACTGATAACCCTTTTCTTGTTCAAAACGTTAAAAGGATCCAAATCTGTGACACAGGTATGATCATTTACATAATCTGCAAAGTGTTATTTGTTGGCTTCTATTACTCATGGTGCACCTGTTCTGAGTTTTTACTATTAACACAGATGAGTGGGTTGAGAATCACAAAGTGCTGTTGTTTTGGCAAGTTAAACCTGTTGTGCATGTGTTCCAGGTATGCACCTATTCATGGTTACTGCTTGATTGCATATAGTGCAATTCAAAATTGAGGTTATTCTTTTGTGCATATCTTCCCATTTTGGTTTTTTAGCTTCAATCAGTTTTATACTACAGTTGTTTTATCCGGACATCATAACATATTTTATCAATACTGCTGAATCCTAGCTGCTCTTCTGGGTAAAGTGTCTTTTTCCCCTCCTTGGAGCATTCTAAATTACATTATTTACCTCAAGCTCTTTTGGCTATACTGTAGCTGAGTGAAGATGGTCCAGGTGAAGAACCAAGTGAGGATGATACACTTTCTAGCTTCAATGAGTGGGCTCTACCAGCCAAAGAATTTGATGGCTTGTGGGAAAGGTTTGATTGGATACTGCTTCTCCTTAACCAGTTTAACCTGTTTTTTCTGTTTGTTCTGTGGATGATCTAAATAGTGTTGCAGCTTACTGTATGAAGTTGGTCTCAAGCAGAGGTTGTTAAGATATGCTGCCAGTGCTTTGCTTTTTACTGAAAGAGGTGTGGACCCATGCCTTGTTTCATGGAACAGGTAAGCTTCTAACACATAGTAAAACATCGTGTGCCTTATTCCAAAAACCAAGAGAATAAAACATACACATTCTGAGTAATTCTGTTATTGTTCCTTGAGTTGTTATATGTTTTGTGACACAAATGCAGGATTATACTTTTGCATGGCCCACCTGGTACGGGAAAGACCTCCTTGTGTAAAGCACTGGCTCAGAAACTGTCAATACGCTTCAAGTCCAGGTGTGTGCTGATTGAGATGATAATCTATTTTCATTTTGATGTAAAAAGTGTGCTACTCACTACTGTCACTTATTTTATTAGGTATTCCATGTGTCAATTGATTGAAGTCAATGCTCACTCGTTGTTCAGCAAGTGGTTTTCAGAAAGTGGAAAACTGGTATGCCTAGAAAATATTTTTATGGTACATTCCTCAGTTTTTATACTGAATCAAACTGTATGTACTATTTACTTACATGATAAGTGGTACTTCCTATTATCCTTCTTTAGGTGGCCAAACTTTTCCAGAAGATCCATGAGATGGTGGAGGAAGAAAGCAATCTAGTATTTGTGTTGATAGGTATGTTCTTGAGCAGTGATAATTGAATTTCAGCACTCTTTATGAAAACTGATCTAATGCTGAAGAATCACTAGACAAATGACAGGTCTTCTCCGTTTGGTCTGAAATGACTAGACATGTTCAGGGCCCACCCTTTTCTCATCTTGTACCATCTCCATCCTTAAATATTTGATGTTTTGTGACGCTAATTTGGCTCAAATAAACTAGATTTGTTATCTTAAATGCCTAACATTTACTAATGGAGGGAGTATAAGAGTAGGCATGTGGGTGAAGGAATCATAATAACTAATTGGATTGTTTTGTTAATTTGTTCATTTTGTGATTGGATTGCGATTAGCCAAATAGAGTTCATAAGCTGTCTTTCTTGAAACATGAACAGTTTCACTTAACTTTGGCAATACTCTTTATTTGAAATCAGCAAATATATAGTAATGCTGGCTGAGCTGTGAAAAATAGTAGAGGATTTGATTTGCTCATAATGAATATTTAGAACCTCAATCTTATATATGACTTATATATTGTAGATGAAGTTGAAAGCCTTGCTGCTGCCAGACAGGCTGCCATATCTGGCTCTGAACCTTCAGACTCCATTAGGGTAGAGTTTCTATCGCTTTTCTTTTGCTATATATGATCTCACATGTAAAGCTTACACTGTAATTTTTTCTTCTGTGCAATGCCAGGTTGTAAATGCACTGCTAACACAAATGGACAAACTGAAGTCTTGGCCAAATGTTATCATTTTGACAACATCAAACATCACCACAGCTATCGGTACTAAATTTTCTTCCACTTGCTCTTAGGGCCCCTTTGGCATGGCTTCTCTAAAACAGCTCCTCCACCAAAAAAGCTCCTCTAGAAAACGGCTCCTCTATCGAAATGGATTCTCTACCAAAACGGATTCTTGGGGTGTTTGGCGAAACAGATTCTCAAGCCTTTGGGAACCAAAATAGATTCTAGAAATGATTGAGGAGCTGTAGGAGCTATGTTTTTGAAGCTTTTGGCTCCTAGTTCATTTTAGAGAAGTGCTTCTTAATTCTAGGAGCAGAATCCGTTTTGAATGAAAGTGTTTGGACATATTCTTGACCTAGGAGCAGAATCCGGTCCAAGAGCTGCTCTAGGAGCCCTGCCAAACAGGCCCTTAATTATGGTGCTGTTGAATGATCAACATCCCATATGTTTCATTGAGACTTCTATTTTTAGATTCCCCAAGGCAAATAAAATAAAATAAAATGATGACCACTAAGGAAATTGAGACATTTTGATGGCCAGTAAGGAAACCAATTTTTTTAATGGCCACTAGGGAATTTTCCCTATATATATATAAAAAAGGACAGGCCTAGTGCAAGCACCTCCCACGTGATGTGAGTAAAATAAAATAAAATGATGACCACTAAGGAAATTGAGACATTTTGATGGCCAGTAAGGAAACCAATTTTTTTAATGGCCACTAGGGAATTTTCCCTATATATATAAAAAAGGACAGGCCCAGTGCAAGCACCTCCCACGTGATGTGGGGTCTGGGGAGGAAAACTCCCGGGCAAGCCTTACCCCCGCACAAGCGGAGAGGCTGCGCGTCGAACCCGGGTCTCCTGGCACCAGTGGGATGGCTTTACCACTGCGCCAGGGCCTGTCCTCAATAATAGGTTTGACCAAACTCAGATGTAACCTTATTTTGGGATGGGGGTATCTGTTGGATAAACTGCATCTGAATTCAGTGCTTATTCCTTGACGTTCAGAATTTGCCCTCCTTGTTCTGTTTAGGTGTACCAGTCTGAGTAGAACTTCAATAGCTAACAGATATTACTCGTCTATTGGCAGATATTGCGTTTGTTGATAGGGCAGACATCAAGGCATATGTCGGCCCCCTACACTTCAAGCACGATATGAGATATTGAGGTCGTGCATACAGGAACTCCTAAGAGTTGGTATTATTACATATAGTCAGGTATGTTGTTTGATGCTACCAATTTAGTTCCCTCGACTTCTTTTCTTTTTGGTAGTAGTACAACATTACCCTACCACAGTTGTCTAGATGTCATGAATAATTTGAGCATGCAACACTTTATATGGGATAACCATTTCATTGTATTTTAAATAATACTGTACCAGTTTCCGATTTTCTTGCAACATATGAATCCTAAAAGAGTATTTCTTTGTCCCTCAAAATGTAGGGCGGTAATATGCCATGTATTCTGAACTATTCAACCCTGAAGGATAAGCAGCACTGTCCAGATGCTGCAGAACCCAATGGCGTGGTTCATCTTTCAAGTTTACTCCATGAAGCCGCAGAACTGTGCGAGGGTCTTAGTGGTCGAACATTGAGGAAACTCCCTTTCTTGGCACATGCTTCTGCTGCCAATCCGTCATGCTGTGATGTTTCTGTGTTCATGCATACGCTGATACAGACAGCGCGAAGAGAGATCTCAGAGTCACGTGGCTAAGTCAACCTTGAGCCCTTGACATTTGTAGGAGCAGATTGCTATTGAAAACGCCTTTGCCCCTGAAGACCTGTATCCCTGATGTGATGCATAGTTGGAATAGATTTACAATAGTTAACACAAACATCCATTTTATCACCACAGGATAGAGTAGGAGTCAAGATGGTGTATTCGGTCCGTCTGATTTTTTTTCATTACTTTTGATCATCTGTAAATCGTTGCATGGTAAGAGAATCTGTGTCGTGGTGGCACTTCGCTGCGGTAACTCGTTGGTTATATGCGTTATGCGTTTCTTACTGCCCACGTTTGCACCGTTACCTTGGATAAAACGGGAAGTTATGACGTTTGGATTGCTTTAACAAGCCAGCTTCTGCAGGCTTTCAAGTTTCAATATTCTGAATTATCAGTATATGCATGACAGCATGACGCACGAGCTACTTATACAACTTCAAAACCTCGGGGGCTATTAAAATAGATTTGCTAGATTTGCCAGTGTTAGACTTGGCACCTGATTACAAGGACAATCAATGATGTAGATGTTGCGATCTGCATCTAGCTTCACATGACAACATCACAAGCTACAGATCTACACCTCTTAGAAACAGAAATATAAGAGCATAAACTATCAATGCCATATCCCCGCATCCTTTTTGAGCTTCTACATTGTTGAACGAGTTGACGATAACCAACACTGAAATCAAATTAAGTATCTAACAATACAAAACAGATACATCAACTCTTCAATGGTGTCGAGATAGCTACCCCTGAGTGAATCTACATTAGGGGAAGAGCAATCTGCTCCTTGATAAACAGCCATTTCGTCTGCGTCTGAATTTCACCGCTGGGCTCCTCTTGTTGGATCATACTATGTACTAGGATAAGGTGTCGCAGGAGGTGGCGGCGGAGGCGCTTGCCCTGCATTTGCACCAGGGGCACTGCTTGTCTGAACTGGCCAAGCAGGATATCCCGCACTACCTGCCGCGCCGTACATATTTGCAGCATCAGTAGCTGCACTGCTTGTTGTTGGTTGCGGAGGTGCAACGTAGGCAGCAGGATAACTGGGCGCTGCACTTTGTGCATAACCTACAACTGGGTATCCAGAATAGCCTGCATATGCGCTAGATTGAGCAGCATGCATTTGGTAAGCTGCAGCATCATAAGGGTAGGCATATGCCCCAGGCTGGGCTCCCTGCTGATATGCTCCAGGTTGGGTTCCCTGCTGATATGCACCAGGTTGGGTTCCCTGCTGGTATGCCCCTGCCTGCGATCCCTGCTGATATACTGAGGGGTGATAGGCATATGCATTTGCATATGGGTTTGCAGCCGCTGGCACTGCTGTAGCTTGTGCTGTACCGGCTTGTGCAGCTGTCACCTGTGCACCGGCCACCTGTGCTGCAGCTGCTGTGCGTTGAAAAAAAGATTGAATAGAAGGATTAGAGTTTTCATTAAACAAAGGCGCAAAGTACATGTATATGTACATCTGAAAAGAATTATATATACATGCGCAAAAATGTAACCTGCCAATTTTTGAAAAGCATCACATGCCTAGTGCTACAAACGCTTCCTGATAAGCTCCTATATCTAGCATGGAACCCCTAAAAAGTTTGTGAGATAGGATTGTTCCGTCAGCCAAGTCAAGCACATAAACCACCAAATTAACCACAGAATCTGAAGCATCTCTATTGATGGCACATAGCTAATGATAGTGCCAAAGTACACTAAAATTATGGCAAGCTCTTGCCTATATAGTTCTAGGATTGATACATGATCTCTGCAACATCATAACAATCAACATAATATGCATTAGTAACATCATAGCAATCAACATAGTAAGCAATGGCAACAGAATACAATCAAACTAATTAGAAACCAACAATACATTTGCTGAGGCCATTGCACTAACAGCACGTAAACTAAATTTTCAAGAATATGACTGCCACATCCCCCACCCTCAAGACCCCATCCCTGATTTTGACCTTCAAAATGGAAATGACATTGCCCCTCTTCGAGAAGGAAATAGGGGAACGGGGGACATTTGCAGGAAAAACATGAAGTGGATGAGGGTATTTACCCTGTGCTCGTTTTTCCGCATTTGACACATCAGCACGTAACTTCTCAGCCTCTTTAGTCATGGTTATCAAGTTCATTTCCATCGTCCGCATCTGCTCAACTAGCTTGACATTTGTATTTTTCTCATATTCAAACTGGAATCTTGAAAGGGAAAGGGAAAATAACATCACATTAGCAAAGACCTATCTAGCACCAATGTTCAATGGAAAAATGCAGGGAAGGAATATTGTCACAAACCGCAGGTTATGATGCTCTTTACGTAGCCCATCTAACTCGGCAAGCAATTCAGGAAAGCTTTTATTGTCAGCAGAGGCAGAGAGTTTCTCAAGTTCTTTAGTCACATTTTCTATCTGAAGGGTTAACTTCTGCCTTTCAGTAATAAGTCTCGTTGCCTCCATATGCACTTGATGAAGCTCCATCTTAACAGCATCACCGCTTTGTATGTCTGCCTCCATTAATGTAATCCTCTCGAGTAATTCTCTAATTTGCATATCAATCTCTGTCTGAACTTCACCCAGGTGGGTGCGGATCCTTTGCATCTCATTCTCAGTCTCAACAATGTCCTGCCTCAAGACCACATGGCTTGATGCTAATCGCTGATTCTCCCGAATAAGCTTCTCTATCTCTGCAGTTTGCATAGCAAGCTTATTCTCCTGAATCTCCAGCATACCTGAAGAGTCCAGAAGACGGCTAGGGAGGCTGGCTGCGCCAAAGGAAGCATGGCGCGTCAGGCCTGGAGCCACATTCAACCCATCTAGGTGACCACGACGAGCCATTATCCTAAAAAACCAAATACTTGTTTAGAAAGCGAGTTGAATCGATAAGTGCACATATCAAACCAGTTCAATAGACATGGCACGTGCTTAGCAAATTCCACATCTATGAGTTTTGCATATACGTAGATGCACTCCAGGGTGTGTGTTCCCAGGAGGTTCCTCTCCAAGGAAAGAAAAAATTATTCCTAGAAATAAGCCCATACAACTAACACAGCTAGAGGGGATTGCATCTATGCAAACAGTGCAGATATGTAAAGTTGTTTTCGAGTCCAGATATGTAAAGTCATTCATCATCAGAGTTGAGGGCACACTCATGCACCCTTTCAAGATCTGAAGATCTACAGCCTTAAATTCACACAAATGTAGGAACTAGCCAAATCTTATCTTAAAAAATCATGGCAGCTGTTTGATAGGTCAAAGATTGCATGAAGGAGACAAGGAGGAGAAGAGCAACACTTCAAATCCAGATATTAAGTTGTAAACATTTTGACATGTCTAACTTCAAGATATAATTCACCATTCCATTCCAATGGTTGCACTCATCATGGAAGTACATAACACGCACATTCATTCCAGGATAAATTATCTCACAAAATCCTAGCAGATTTGCAACATAAACAATCTATGCATCAACACGCAGACAAACCAAAAGGATGATGGCTCATCTCTCGGAAGAGAATAAGCAGATAGACCAACCCATTTAACGCCCATCATGGACAAACGGATCGGAGCAGGGCACAGGCGTCCCGGTCGACAGGAGGGCGAGGTAGGGCAGAACCTAACGGCAGCGGAGAGACCCCACTCCTCCGCTCTCCCTCGAGAGCTACGCCCCCACGTCGTCAGACACAGCAGCCCGGGCATTGGTGGAGACGTTGCCTACCGCTTGAGCTGTTTCGAAGCGCTACTGTTCTAGGAAGAAGTCCCATCCCCGATTGGGTTAAAATCTACTCATGATGGAGGAAAAGATTAGGGTTCCTCGCCAACCAAGGAATCCAACCCCGAATCCCAGTGGCAATCCACTCCGCCGCAACCCAATACCAACAGAGGGGACGAAGGAGGAGGAGGATGAGTACAACTACGAGGGAGAAGTACCTTTGCGGGGGCAGGCATGCTTCAGCGAAAGAGGGCTGGCGGCGGTCTCAGCGGCGCCGGTGCGGGAGTGGAACGCTGGCGACGGAGACGCGATGTGCTGAGGTCTAGCGCCTGTCGCGCCTGGTCCGGTTGGGTCGGAAGCAAATTAGGCAATTATATTTTGGGTTAATTTGATAAAATAATTTCTATTTAGTCAGATAGTGATAATTCTTTGAGACGATAACAGTTTTAGGGCCTGTTCGTTTCCAGGTATATAATTTTTAGAGGGGTCAAATCAAAGAGAATTTTATCATTTTAGAGTACTTAAATAAAGTCTAATCTCGAAACTAATTGCAGACCCTCTATCTAATTCACGAGATGAATCCAACGAGGGTAATTATGGTGTTATTAGAAGATGTTTACTGTAGCATCACTGTAGCAAAACATAGATTAATTAGGATCATTAGATTCGTCTCGCAAATTAGAGGGAGGGTCGCGACATAGGTTTTGTTATTAAATTAATAAAAGTACTACTAAATAGTAAGATTCTCTTTGATGTGACAAGTATATAAATTTTAGAGGGCAGAAACGAACAGGGCCTTAATTCAAGACCAATTATAAGTCGGTGAAACGATAGAGCGAAAGTATGAGCAGTTATCTTATGGTAATTTTTTAGTTCGGCCACAAATCAAAATTGAGTGAATTTCTTTATTGCTATTGGAAGTTAACCCAATCTGCTTTTGGCATAAAAATTTTCTAGTTTGTAAAACAGCACTCAAGCTCTAAAGTTTAACCCAAATTAACACTATAATCAACCTTCGTAATAATCTGTAATAACAATTGAATTTCTAAATAAAAAGTAAAACATTTTTTAAAATTCAAACTAAGAGAAATATTTCAGTTTATAAATTGAAATTGAATCATTTATATTAGTTTGAAAATACAATTTTTTCAATGTCCAAGAGAAATGTTTCAATTTCTTAATGTTTTTAGAAATTAAAATATTTCTCTTAGTTTAACTTTTTGAAAAAATGTTTTAATTTCTAAACATTTGATTTTTCATTTATAAATTCAATTGTCATTATGTTTATTAAGAAGGTCAACCACTGTGGTAAACTTGGGTTCGTGTTTGAGTGTAGTTTTGGAAGTTAGCAATTTCTGATTGTAAAAGAGGTTTGCTTGTAAAATGGATGGGCTAACTTTCAATGGCAATAAAGGAATTCACTCATCAAAATTTGGAATGGGCATGAGAAGAGTAATTGGTCAATCTTGAACATGTCTGTCCTGTTCGGGTTACCCACAACATCCAGAGTGTTAGAAGACAAGTGATTCGTTGATCACTATAGTAATAGGAGACGTGGGAAAGGACACGTCGGTTTCACTCTAGAGGCACTTCCGTACGGACGCGCCCCACCGAGGAAGCGCCTTGCAACCCTGTTTCATTAATGAAAGATCACCGTTTACCATTATATTATTGTCTCATTACATTCTAAACAAGTCATCAGCACACATTAACCACTAAGCCTAAGCCCTAATCTCGTCGGAGAAGAGATTTTACAGAGCCAATTCGTTGGAGGAGGAAATGTGCCTTGTAGATAGTTGTATCACAAACTCTATACTTATCGAAACAAAATATTTCCAGACTCTTACTAAATGGGTGGACATGTTTGACAATCGTTGGACGCGATGCCGAGATAGTTGGTACCGGAAAGGCCACTATGATACTCCCTACGGGTACTCGGATAACAATCAAGAATGCATTATTGTATCCCGATTATACTTGTATTGTCCTAAGCTATAGAGATATCCGTAAGAATGGCTTTCATGTGAAGACCTATGAAGACAACAATGATGAGCTTCTTCTCATTACATAAGAAAACGGATATGGTGAAGACATCTTGGAAAGAATTCCTTCCTTACCGTCTGAATTATACTACACATACATTAGACACGTACCACATGTTGCATATAAAGTGAACTTCCAGAATGTTGACGCATTCAAAACGTGGCATGATCACCTTGGACATCCTAGAGTCGGGATGATCATAAAAATCATTGGCAACTCTATTGGTCATGATTAACTCTATTGGTTATGATTTAAATGAGGTCAAATTCCCGCAATCTTCGAATTTTATATGCACAACATGTGCAACGGGAAAATTGATTCTAAGGCCATCATACCTTAAGACCAATACAGAGCCACTTAATTTTCTTAAACGAACTCAAGGAGATATATGTGGCCCAATACAACCATTGTCTCGACCGTTTACATTTTTCATGATTTTGATAGACGCATGTACACGATCGTCTCACGTGTGCCTCATGTCCCCATGAAACCATGCATTTTCTAATATCATTGCTCAAATCTTGAGATTGGGAGCAAATTTCTCCGAACATAGGATTTAATCAATCCGACTTGACAATGCTGCACAATTCTCCTCGCGAGCCTTCAATGATTATTGTATGACGCAAGGAATAGAAGTCTAGCATTCAATTCCCCATGTCCATACACATAATGGTTTGGCGGAATCCCTTATTAAGAGAATCAAACTCATTGTGAGATCAATGTTGCAAAATTGCAATTTAACAACGTCATGTTGGGGTCACACGGTAAAGAAGCACACAATCATTTGACGATGGAGTTTGAAAATCCAGAGCCCCGCGACGATCTAGCTTGATGCAAACACAGTTCGGACTACAATATTTTAATCCAAAATAACTTGAACTACATCGGAGGGAATATCATGTCAACTTGAGTACAACAAACTTCGAGTTGCAAGAGGTTTATGTTGTGAACCCGGCAACCAAAAGAAAAAAAGTGTCACATTTCGATTGTTGGATAACAATGTGCATAGCAATGCAATGCTTAATTCAATATATTAATAATGCCCAGTGGATCAACAACCAGAGATCAAAACTCAAAACAGAGTAATCCCAATTCATGTTATTTCAAGATTGCCGAAGAGGGGTTTTGCAACTCAAAAGGTCTTTACCTTGTTACAAAGTATCAAGTAAGCAATAATCCTTGTGAGTTTCTCAATTATTTCTAGACAAAATTCTGAGGGGATACCTCGTAATATCTCCAGGAAAGCGTGAAACAAATCAAATCTAAGCCTATGTGAAACAAATAGCATTCAGAAGTCAAGACTAGTCAACTAGTCCCCCAAAAGAATTAATTCTTCAGCTGGAATTTAATCCAGATTGGCAATCACCGCATCAGTAACTTCCTGGGTGGTGCTCGTGCCACCAAGATCCTTAGTTCTGAATTTGCCCTCCGCTATAACACGCTTCACTGCGATTTCCAGCCTGTCAGCAAATGATGGGAACTGCAAATGCCTCAACATCATGGCAGATGATAGAAGCAGAGCGACAGGGTTAGCTTTCTTCTGCTCCAAGATATTCTCATTTCCAACGTTTCCTGCAGAAGCACCTTGCTCGAAGACAGCATGGTCCTGACCTACATTACCTGCAAAATAATGCAGATTACAAACTGGCCCAGCAGAACAGAGTCCAAAAATGGTTCAGACATGCCAAAAAAATAATATTGAGTCTGAAGTTAAATATAGGCACAATAGGAGACTAGTGACTCTGGAATTATTATTTCTGTGATAATTCAAATCTACTGAAAACATGTCACAACCAACCATTATTCAGAAAAATTCTAGTAGTTTTTGGAAGTGACAATTTATGTGAATGAAAGGAAAATATAATACACACAAGGGAAGTATGATATGCAACCCTACCTCCAGGCATAACACCAGTACCACCAACAATACCTGCAGCCGTGTTAGCCACCAAATTGCCATAAAGATTAGGTGTAACCTATAGTCCAAAGAAAACAAGTTAGAATACTGCAGGAAATCCAAATACATAACACGACATGAAAGGAAAGATTAGAGAATTCAGGAAAGCAGAAATAAATGACAATAAAAAAGAAAAGGATGGAGTAAGCAACATTAGACAGCTACTTCCTTACATTCTGGCTTTAAACACTATACTTGCACTATTTTAAATGTTTAAATTGGTCAAGTATAACAAAACTCTGATAACATAACTCTACAATGAGCAAATTTCAAGAAACACCAGGTTTCAATTAACAAGAAACCACAGCTTTTAGAATTAGCCTCCCAACAGATATATATTTTTTTAACAAGATATATATTTTTTTAACAAGAAACTACTTTGGAGAACCTCAACTACACCTTGCCTCTGATTAAGTATTATGCTGATATGCTGATCAAGTCCTAATTGAATCATGTTCTCCAAGCAATACTTAAAATTAGTCCTCCCGTATACTACTTCCTCTGTCCCCAAAAGCTTGACATTTTAGCACTTGGGGAGACAAAATAAGAGGATAGGAGAACAACCTGCAGCCTTGGGGAGAATGCACTGTACGAGATGGACAAGGGCGTACGGTTATTCCTTGGCTGCAGCTATATTCCACTAGTCAAAAGCTACAACAACAACCTTTTCTGGGACAAATATCCTAGGCTAAATCGTCAAGCTTTTGGGGATGGAGGGAATATGCACCAGATCATTTGGAAATTGGAGCACATAATAATAAAAAACAATACATTTTAGACAGATAGAAATTATGCAGAAAAGAAAAGATGGCTCCAAAGGACTTAAACAGATAGAGATCATACAGACTGAATCATATCTAAAGAAAAATTCTCAAAATTTAGATACATACCATAACATCAAATTGCTCAGGCTTTGCAACAAGTTGCATACAGCAGTTGTCGACAATGATTTCATTGTATTGAATGCCAGGATATTTTGAAGCAACCTCACGGCATGACTCCAGGAACAAACCATCTGCAAGCTTCATGATGTTTGCTTTATGCACTGCCGTGACTTTCTTTCGGTTGTTAAGATAAGCATACTCGAAAGCGTACTTCGCAATCCTCTCAGAGCAAAACTTTGTGATCACCTAGGAAGCCCAATTAGTGAAAGTACAAAGACAAAAAAGTTCAGATAAGAACTGAAGAGGAAAACATATTATGAGTTAATTTTATATAATAACAGTTCTCTGAGCAAAGCATGTAATCATTTCATAGAAAATAGCAAAATACAAATCTGTTTAATTGCTTAACCATATTTTCAGTCCATTTGATAACAAGACATATGTGTATTGACAATACATACATTCAAAGGAATCAATAATAAACACTTCACATCTGGCCAATTCCCTAAGTCTAAGCATTCTGAATGACAACAGACCAAATAGTCAAAACAGTACGTGGTCGACAAGCCCTATAGTGTATGGTACAGAATAACCAGAAGATTTAAAGTTGACTCAACTGTAAATGTATATTGTTATATTGTGTAAGAAGTTACAAGCCCAACAGTGACATGCAAGTTTGAATCAAATGGATCTATCCTGATAATTGTATGCCTAGCAATCTAAATCTGAAGATGCACAATCAAAACGCAATGCCAAGCATGGAATGAAAAATATGAGTGAAATAGAACCATCACGTCTAAATGTGAAACAATTTGCAGGCAGAGTTTTGCAGTTCTATGTGCTATTACTAGAACTATACTGTCCCAACTGCAACCTTATGAGATCTAAGGTTACTACTACAACAACACACAGCTGGACAGACCAATTTTTTCTTTTCATCAACCTGATATCTAGTCCTCTTACGGTCTTACCTACAAAAATGTCAGAATCTACGTATTCAGATTCGGACTAACTCAATTCGACGAGAATTGGTGTAACAAGCTACAAAATCACCTCCATATTTTGATGGGAAACTCTATCCTATATATGAAACGAAGCCACGATCTGCAGAATCTACATATTGGAGACAGCATAGAAGTAACAGGCCCCACGAATTTTATAATCACATCAGGAAAAGCACACACAACAATTAATGCATAACTGAGATTCCCCAACCAACACACAGTAAAACGTGAACGCGATTGGCCGTACCTTAAGGCTCTCGACGACCCCGGGCACAACCTCGTGCTCGAGCCCCGAGTACTCGCCTTCTGTGTTCTCCCTGATGACGACGATGTCGACGTCCTGGTGCCTGGTGGGTAAACCGGGCATGTTGGAGCAGTGGACGAGCGAGGCGTAGAGGTCGAGCTCCTTGCGCAGCTGCATGTTGAGGGAGGAGACCCCGCCGCCAACGGGGGTGGCGAGCCCACCCTTGAGGCAGACCTTGTTGCGGCGGATGGACTCGATGACGGCGGGCGGCACGGCGGGCATATCGCCGTGGACGTCGTAGGTCTCGAAGTAGACGGGCGCGTGCATCGCCTCCATGACCTGACGCACGGCTCCCGTGACGAGGGGCCCGATGCCGTCGCCCGGGATGAGCGTGATGCCCCGCGGTGTGCCGTCCCCAGGCCGCGGCATGTAGGTCACGGTGCGGCGCGCGCCGCCGCCGTGGCCTGGGAGAGGCGGCGGCGGGGTGAAGGAGATGAGGCGGCGCAGGAGAGGGGCAGATCGCCGCGCCATCGGGGTGGCTGGGGTCGGGGATCGCGGGGGCGGGGGCGGGGGCGGAGGCGAATTGCGATCGCAAAGGCGGGCGACTGGGAGGGAGGTGACCGGGAAAGAGGGGAGAAAGAAAAGGTGGAAGATGGAGACGTGGGTTCTTTTGCGGTTTACCCCTTGGGGTTGCTCTATTTTACAGATAATTGAGTCGATTTAAAGCTTATTTCCCAAGAATAGTTGAAGGTCTCTGACAAGTCGGCCCATATGTTAGGTGTTTCAGAGAATCTTTCTTGGAAAAAAAATTTGCCAGAGCATAGGAAAGCAAAATTCGATACTTGGAAGATGAGGGCCCGTCGCATCAAAATGATGCATCATCTAGACTAGTATATAAAAATAAACTTATACTATTACTATTAGTGTCAATTTTCTTCTTTTTTTGCGAATTGATAAGCTAGGGTTAATTTTGTCTGGGCCCGCAGCGAGAGCCTAACAATCACCATCAATATCCTTTCTTTTCAGGACATCACAATGAACTAATGCTCCCGTTTTGTGATTTTCAGACGAAAGTAGTCAAGTTGGACTCTCTTTGTTCAGTGCAAATGGAATAAGCAAAATTATATGGAAATATATATATAATCTTCCTGAACGGTGCCATATATACGAGACAGATTTATCACCCAGTGTGATGGCACGGCAGTTGGAAAATGATACGCTACCATATCCCACAAAGATGTACACGACCGCGTTTAGCACTACAGAAAGTTTCATGCCAGTTTCAATCCTTGGATATCTGAATCTTCTGTTCAGAGTGGACAACGAGCATGAGCAACTTCCAAGCCTTCGCCATTCAGCACGAGAAAGATACCTACACAAGTACACAACCTTCATATCCAATTTTGCAACCTGACAAACAAGATGAATAGGTTTATCAGCATCAACCGATAAGTAGCATATAAGAAGGAAATGAAATGGCTTTACAACTGATGTTTAACGAAACAAATTCAAATGGAACATCAGAGTCAATTCTGTGCTTAAGGATGGATGATATCAGTGAATCTTAAAGGCACTCTTCAGGACGATACAAGTAATTTTCACACCAGCACAAATTGACAATATTTACCAGGGAAGGGCCCCGCTAGGTTAAGATTTTTCCTTTCCAAATTTTGATGGTTCTTCATATCCTCTTCCATGGCTCTATCATTGTGAGAAATTATCCCCAGTATGCCGAGGATACAAGGCTTTTAAGCCCAACGGCATACAGGGGATACAAGTTTTTGGGTAGCGGGTCCGGGATTAGAGTTTAAGCCAATAGCATATAAGAATTTATCCTTTTTTTATCCAACATGTTCTGGAGAATGATAAATTTTTGTTGACCTCGTCCGCCTAAAGGATCGTGCTCTATATTGGTTAATGATTCTGGAACCAAATAACGGCACTCCTTGGCCTGAATTTGCATCTGCTATTAAGACTAGGTTTGGACCTCCTATGAACAATCACCTGGGGTCTTAGACGTACCAACACCAGACTGGCACTGTGGATTCATACACGGATCAGTTTATGATTCATCTTTCTCGAGTTGAACATCTTTGACAAGCTCAACAGGCAATGTTATATGTTGCTAGCCTCACAGATCTTCTAGATCAAGCTTGCTTAGAGGATGCTGTTTCATTAGCTAGGACTTTTAAAAGTTTCATATCCTTGCTAGATCAAGCACCCGACAATGCAGGTTCTTGATTCTAGTTGTATTGTACGAGAATTGTATTAATAATTGTACGAGAATTGTATTGCTGGATTCTAGCTGTACTTATAAATGTTGACAGTTTGGGATTATTAGGACTCACTATCAATGAGAGTGTTCCATTTGCAGGTGCCAATGGAGATCATGTGCCCGGTATGGGGCATTGTGGAATTTGGTTTTTCTTTCCATTCAGAAAGAACATTTTCATATTAATTGTACATGATATCCTTGGGAGGTTTTGATCTTGGTCTAGATGTTCATATTGATTGTTTGGGCTTTTCAGCATCTCACCATGCAACTTTGGCATAATAGCATGAAGTTCATTGGTGAGGACATGGCAGTGCTTCTCCATTTACAATTGTTGTCAAAGGAACCAATCATGATTTCTCAGTCATTTGATAAACATAAAGTCTTTTAAATACGTAATGGATTTGTAATTTAGATTGGATTCTATCTATAAAGAATCGATATAGTACTCCCTCTGTCCCAAATTACTTGTCATTCAACATTCTCTGAACCTGGACAACAGTATTTCCAAATTCATCGAACATTCTCTAAATCTAGACATAAATAACACATCCAGGATGACAAGTAAACTGGGACGGAGGGAGTAGTTTATTAGGAGTCAAGCCATCCTGCTCCTGTTGCTTAATTAGGGAATGGGTCCTGGTTGGATTATGTCTATAAACAATAAATCAAATGGTCTCCCTCCCTCCCTCTCACGCCAAACCTGGTGCAGCTTGGCCAGCCGCTGCCCTTATCCCTTCATGCTGCTCAGCTGCTGCCTCCCCCTCACATTCTTTCTCAAACTCAAGCAAATAAGACAATCACAGAAAAGAAGACGATTTTTATGTCATTGAAATTGAAATGTTTATATAGACAGACAAGCAGAGATCAGCATTGAGCATGGTAGATTCTCTAGTATGACTTGACATTTCAACCAATGGTGAGGCCATATGCAGTTGGCAAGCAAAAGAGTGCAAATAAATAAGTGACCAAAGGCAAAAAGATCTAGAACAAACAAATGAAACCTTACATGTCAGAGGGTGTACCTTGCATAACAAAAATCTATCTACTTCAGTCCAGCAAATAGTTTCCTCAACAGCAAATTCTGACATTCCTACAAAATCATATCAGCCGAAAAAATGATCAAAGACCACAAATAAGAAAAGTAGTTCAAGTGAGCACAAAGGGCATGTGTGCACTAGTTGTTGTCGATACCTGTAAGCCATAACACATCTAAAAAGAATTTGCAAAACATGTGATGAAGAAACAAGGTCGAAGTAGCAACTAAAGTAACAAAATTAGCACAGACAATATGCATGCTAATAATTAATAAATGTGATATACAGAAGCTTAAATTTGATTTAACTTTCAACACATTTGTTTTAATCTTTCTAATTCATATGTTAAAATCCCTTCCACACAAAGTAAATCGATAACGCGATCATAGTCGCTAGCTCAACTGTTTTTAACCTCAGACAACTTATTCCCAACATCCATGCAGTCTACAAACTAGTTGGCTGAATCCTGATGCACAAAAACATAATCCATAGTGCTTACAATGGAAAGTTACATAGCATGGAAGCAGAAGTTCTGACTGTCATCTAATTTAACTATCGATTTAACATTTTCACAACTAGTTGTTCAGGTACAAGGCACAAGTACTAGAATAACATACACCTTAGCAACAAGTCTTGCTAGATGAAAACTAGCAACTACCTTAAAATTCAACACTTTGATCTTTTATCCTCTTACATTGCACAGTACACTCAGGTACAAATGAGATCACCAATTTGTATTCACTCTCAATGATCAAACTGCCATAATACCGGAATTGTTGCACTATGAATCACAAATTGTATTGGAGTAAAAATGGTGAGATTGCATATTACAGATTCAAGAGCCATGCACTATGCAACAAAATCAACTTCCATTCCATGTCCTTGATGCACAAACCTCTGTTCTCTTTTATCTTTAACTCGTGTAACTGTGTCAAGTTGTTTACAAAATTTATGAGGGGTAGTAATGTAATGACTTTCTGTATGTATAGCAGATCTTGCAGAAGAAACTAGTTTTGGTTTGGTTATACGAAAGCAAAATACTAGTTCTATGGAGAGGAGACAGGTACAGATTTTTTCTGCTCCAGCCATTTCAAATGCACAATTAGACCTTATTTATTTCAGTGAATGTTAAACCATTCTCAACCATAACACCCAACCTTTCTCCCAAACGCCATTAATTGAGATGTCTAGCTAGGTTGCAAAGAATCACCGCTTGAGATCACAACTGTCGCATGACGATATAAAATAGTCCACAAACTGATAAATACGGCACATGTATAAACGCTACTACAAGCTAAGATATCAGGAATTCACATCCGAATCAGTACCTGCTGAAGCACGAGTTTATTGCTCTCCTCCACCTGCCGGGCAAGCCCCTCCAGCTTCCTCAGCATCCCAGAGTACATATCCTCCATCTCTGCCGCTTGCACGGCGGCTGAGGTCACCACCGCATCGACCCTCCTCATCCCGAATCCCTCCACCATCCGACCCATGGCTTTCTCCTCCCCGATGCTGTAGCCCCCGCCGGCGCCTGAGGCAGAATCCACGGCATCGGCGACTCCGCCGCGAAGGCGTGGTACTGGTTGAAACCGGGGCCCACATTGACGACGTTGAGGGAGGCGGCCACGAAGCGGGAGTCCACAAGGAGGAAGACCCGGTAGTCGAAGGAGTGGACGGAGAGGTTGGAGGATGAGGAGGGCGACACGAGGAGGAAAACGACGGGGTGGGTAAGGGCGAGGGTTTCGGAGAGGGAGCGGGCGAGGGCTGCCTCGCGCATGGAGGGCCGGGGCGCCGCGCGGCGGCGGAGGAGAAGAATCCGACCGCGGACTTGGTGTCGGAGGAGGATGCGCGGAGCTGGAAGCGGCCGAGAGGGTCGGAGAGGAAGGAGGGGCGGGCGAGTGAGACGTGGCCGGCGATGGAAATGGAGAGGGAGGGCGCGGACGAGACGGGGGCGGAGTCGTCGTCGAAGAGCGACGGGGGCGGAGCGGGAGGGCGCGCGGCTCGGCCGAAGAGTAGCCCCTCGCAGTCGCCGTCGGAGGCCCCGCAGCAGCCGAGGATGGCCGCGAGGGCCGCGCCGGAGACGGAGAGCTTCGCGTCGACGGCCATTGCGGTGCTCGCCCTTACGGGTGGTATAGATCTAATTTACCCTCGGACTTGGGTGACGGCACGTTGGTTCGGAGAAAGCAGACAGATAAGGGAAGCTGGGCTTGCAATATCAGAGTACTCGCAATATCAAGGCCACAGGCCCAGTTTCAAAAAAAAGGCCACAGGCCCAGCAGTACGGAAGGAAATTATACGGACCCAGGTCAAAGATCCGTGTCCTCCTAACGCCACGTGTTAATCACTACGATCTCAAAGCAATCCCGTTTCTTACTCCGTCTTATGTGTGCTCATCACGTAACGCCGTCTTCCTCTAGCAGCTGCTTTCATCTGTCAGACTATCCGCACTCGTCATACTCTATTCTCGTCCTCTAAAAGGCATATTTCGTCTGCAGTCAGCAAGATTCTTTCCTCTATGTTCGGTTTCTTGCACCTGTTCATACTCTATATCCATCCTCCATATCAACTAATTAATATTTTATTTAACCATTACTAACTACCATCTTCTTTCATCTCTCCTCTTTTCTTTTTCTTTTCATTTTTCACTTCTTTCTCTTTTACACCACTTTAGCAAGCTATTTTTATTAAAAAAAGTTTTTCATTTTTTCTTTTCCCTCCTTTTTCTCTCTTTTCCTCCCCTTTTTCTCTCCCTTTTTTTCTCCTCCCCACACGGTCCTTTTTTCTTCTTCCTCCCCGCACGGTCCCACTCCTCCCCTTTTACCTCCCCACCGCTCTCCTCCCACGAAGCCGCCGGGAGCCGCCTCCGCGCGCCGCCGCCGACCTCCACCTCCTCCTTCGCCGTGCGCCGCCTCCGCCCGGCCCGCCGCAGGGCGCCTCCTCCTCCGCCGCCGGCGAGCCGGCGCCTCCTTCTCCGCCGCGCGCGCGCGGCGCTTCCTCCTCCACTGCCGGCCCGCCTCCGTCGCATGCGGATCCCCTCCTCCTCCACCGCGCGTCCTCGCCGGGGTCCTCCTCTTCTTCCCCCGCGCCGCAATCCCTCTTCTCCCCATCCCGCTCGCCATCCTCCCTCCCCATGCCGGGCGTGGCGGGCGGCAATGGCGGCGGGCATGGCAGCCTCCGCGGCGGGCTCCTCCCTCTCTCCGTAGCGCATCTCCTCCAGTCCCACGCGCTCTCCCTCACTTTCTCTCTCTCCCTCCCACCCCCTCTCTCTCGCGCACGGCTCTCCTCTCCCCCCACGAGCCCGCGCGCGCACCGCCGGCTCCCCTGCGGCCCACGCGCGCGCCGCCGCCGCTCGTTCCCCGCGGGCCACGCGCGCGCCGCCGCCGCCTCCTCCCCTGCGGGCCGGCGCGCGCCGCCGGCCGGCCGGAGGGCCTCGCCTCCCTCCCCCTCCACGCGCCCGCCGCCGCCTCCTCCCTCGCGGCCCACGCGCACGCCGCCGCCGCTCGCTCCCCCGCGGGCCCGCGCGCGCGCCGCCGGCCGGCCCCGCCTTGCCGCTGCCCGCTTCGCCCCGCCGCCGCCCGCATACTCCGCCGCCGGGCTCGGCTCCACGGCGCGCCTCCCCGCCGCCGGTGGCCCGCGCGCCTCTCCTGCTCCCCACGCGCCGCCGCCGCCGGGTCCCGCCTCCCTCCTCCGGTGGGATCCGGTCGAGCCTCCCTCCTCTAGCTAAATCTCGGGCGGCCACCGGGATCCCTAGCCGGCCGGCCTCCCCGCCCCCTGTGCATCATCCCTCTCGGCTTCACCCAACGGCGGCGGCGAGGATGGCTCACGGGTGGTTGGGAAAGCGCGCAAGTGCGTGGGTCCCGCGCCACGTCGGTCGGTTCCGTTCCCCGCTACATCCGTCGATTTGCGGGAACCGGAGACATCCGCAAGGGTTGCGGATGGGTTACCGTCCCCGGTGCAGCGATTTTTCCTGTATCGCGATATCGGAGGGACGGATACCGTTCCCGGTGCGGTCGATCTCACATACGTTCGACGAAGCTGTTTTGATGTGTCCGGCAATCCAATGGGCATTGGCCATTGCGGCGTGGTGTTTTTTGTCGGGGCAAGTAAGTTGTTGGATTCTTGCCGCAAACCTGTGTGACGCTGTCGAAGCCAATTTCACAATGAGAAACTGTAAAAATCAATCACAAATTTACACATACAAGTGGCAAGCTGTACTTATAACCATAAGTGAATATATACTAATACCAAAGACAGTGTTACCCTCCCTTGCAAAGAAAAAAAAAAGACAGCATTGCCCGATGGGTGCACCTACGACAGAGTTGAAAACGGAATTGTTTTGAGATAGTGATTTACACGTGGCGTTAGGGGACACGGGTCCTACAGATCTGTGAAGGACCCGGGTCCTATATAATTTCCTTCCCAGCAGTACGGTCCAGGCCGCCTATTCGATATTGTATTTACATTTTTCGGCCTTTCACTTTTTTTTTGGTGTTGTGTGTGGAATTGGCCTTTCACTGTTTCGTGATCATTGTTAGTGAACGCTCTTTAACTAAGTTGTTTGGATGTAACAAATTTTACACTTTTAAAAATCATGGTATTGCTTGAAGTGTAACTTTTTTGAGTTTTAAAAACTCCACTCGTGATCTCTTTTTTCTAAACCATGGTTTTGCACTTTTGCTTACCAATGGCTTTTAAAACCATGATTTCTTAATACTTAGATTTCGAAAACTATGACACTCAAACAGGCCCTAAACTGTTGTGGTGACGGTACAGACACCCAGTGTTGCACGAAGCCATTCGGGGCAAAAATATTCAGAAATTGTTGGCTTCAACTACATACGCCATGAGTTCCTTGCGAGCAAACTCTTGGACTCTTGGCGCAAAAACATTGAAGCATTGAACTAGGTCCCGACTCTTGGTGCAACAACATAGAAATTGTTGGCTTCAACTACATACGCCATGAGTTCCTTGCGAGCAAACTCTTGGACTCTTGGTGCAAAAACATTGAAGTTCAAGCATTGAATGAGGTCCAGATTCTTGGCGCAAAAACATTGAAATTGTTGACTTCAACTACATACGCCATGTGCTCCTTGCGAGCAAACTCTTGGACTCTTGGTGCAAAAACATTGAAGTTCAAACATTGAATGAGGTCCAGACTCTTGGTGCAAAAAATTTGATGAAATTGTTGGCTTCAACTACATACGTCATGAGCTCAAACTCTTGGTCTCTTGGACTCTTGGTGCTCAATAATCAACTTATTGTGAATGAAAATTCTGAATAAAACAACAATATTGCAGTGTCTTAAGATGCCTTGGATCCAAAGTGCAAGCTGGAAATATCACGATCCGAAACAAAGAATAGCATACACAATAACTTTTGGAGTTTGAAAACCAAAACCATACACACGTGTCGAGTCAGCAAATACCCTACGTAGAGTCCCGGGCGGGCACAACAGCCTCCTGGCTTTCCCTCAGAGCCACGCAGACGCTAGCTGCAATCAGCCGCCGGTCTCCTCTGCCGTGCCGCCGCGCGGCGGTGGTCAATGTAGTGCTGGTAGACGTAGGAGAGGAATCCCCAGAGGGCCATGAGCATGGCCACCACCTTGATCCCCGTCATCCTCTCCCCGAAGAACACGACGGCGAAGATGGGCACCAGCGGCAGCGCCAGCGTGCCCGTCACGTTCGCGAACAGCGACGACACCCTGGTGATGAGCCGCACGGCTCCCAGCGTCGCCGCCTGCCACCCCACCGCGATGCCCACCAGCGTCGCCACGTACCGCACTTGCCCGTTCTTGAACTCGGCCATCTCCCCGTGGATCGTCTTCCATTCCCCCGACGCGAACAGCGCCACCACGGAAACCGTGGACGCCACCGCGTTCGTACAAATCTGCAACACGAGCGCCCACCGCAGCGTCCGCGCCCGGATCACCTTCTCGAAGGCCACCTCGAACAGGGACATGATGAGCGCGAACACCGCGGACGCCGCCAGCGTGAGCGCGACGCCAAGCGCGTGCTTGCCGCTCGGCACGTCGCCGCCGCCGCCGTCGGAGGGGCCGACGCCGAGCAGCGCGGCGGAGAAGGTGAGCACGACGACGGAGTTGAGGACGAGCGCCGTGAACCGCTGCGCGTTGATGAGGCGCGACGTGACGGCGTTGAAGGCCAGCTGCGTCGCGGCCACCAGCGAGAAGGTGGACACGGGCAGGTACAGCATGGCGTACGAGTACATGAGGTTGTCGCAGCCGATGAGGATCCCGAGGCCCACGCAGATGCCCGCGATCTTTATCTTACCCGCAGCCGTCCGGGGCTCGCCGGCGGCGGCCCGCCGCGGCGTCAGGAGGAGCGGGATGAGCAGGAGCGGCGCGCCGGCGGATTGCGCCAGCGTGGCCATCCACATGCTGTTGCCGCCGGAGTTGTAGTAGAGGCGGCCGAGGAGCGGCGACATGGCCTCCCCGCAGAGCAGCATCAGCATGTCCGCCAACACCAGCAGCCACCGTTGAACTTGAACGCAGCGCATCTTCGGCCCGCAAGTGGCTGATTCTTCCGTCCCTTTGAAGCTCTCGCCATGGCTGGATCCCGATTCCTCGTACGAAATATCTAGGCGCAAATGAAGTTAAACACGAATGCAGATCATAGAGCGTTATGCATGCAGAACTTTAATTGCTTGTACCTCAACTGTTGTAATAGTGAACTAATGGAAGAGATTATGGATTATTTTGACATAAGTACGCACCTCTTATCTGGAGCTGAATTTCTCGAGCTTGTGCCATATCATCAGATATCACTCACTGAAACTCGATACCAGGTGACTATGTATATGCCGCTACGCCAACTATTTCCCAGTCTTCTGTACTCCCGTCATCGCTAACAGCCATCTTAAGCTTATATATATAGCACCATTCGTTTTGTTTGCTGTTTCTATAACTATACTGTTTTTCTTTTTGCTTCCACTTTTTTCTATTGTAACTCTGCAAATTACTACCTCTGTCCCATTGAAAGTGTCGTTCTCGCTTCCAAGAAGCCAAACCTTTTTTAACTTTGAACAAAGATATATAAAAAATTATAAATATTTATTGAATATAATTAGTATCGTTAGATAGATAATTGAATCTAATTTCATAATCAACTTATTTAGAGATACAAATATTACTAATATTTTCTACAAAGCTAGTCAAAGTTTAAAATTTTTGATCGACACGGATACCATAGCGACATTTTTAATGGGACGGAGGGAGTAGTAAACAGTAGATGTGTCAGTAAATTAGAGCCCAACACATCCTTGAATCAACCCTCCTTAGCCTCATTTGACCAAACTGTTAACGCCCTGTTGTTTTCTCTTTTCTCTTTTCTTTTATGTGCAACTGTAGCACTACTTCAAATTACAATACTTCAAGTGACATACAAACATATTGGTCGTAACGTGCAACTGTTGAAGACTCGTAACCGTTGCAACATATAAAAGTGATTATATTGTAGTATTAGATAACGCATATATGCAAACTTTTAACTGATGAGAGGGGAAATCTATTGTGTGTAAGCTGGGACAGGATTTAACAGAATCTTGGATTGCATGTTTCTGGAAAGACTAGGCCTGGCACAGTTAAAGCTATTAGATCTCGTAAAGCCGTAGTCCCTGCTGATCTTCGTTCGTGTCCATGAAGAGTTGACTAATATTTTTCTTCTCGAACGACAAAGGGTTGACTAATATAGATGCTACAAATAGCTCACGTACAGTTGACTACGAACGATTCATTGAAAAAATCTGGATGGTTGCCTTCCGATCTGTTTATGTGTTGTTCCTAATTCCAAGTTTATTACACCCACGAGGGGTGCAGAACTATAGGTGAATTGTTCAATCTTCCTTGTCAGCTTAATTTTTTATTTTATTTTAACTGTTGGTGCATAGTAACTTAACATGATCCGAATATTATTTGTTCATTTCAATGAGAAAATTCACAAATACATGCCAACTAATCAAACGTTATAAACCATGCACAAGAGTTTGTCATGTAGGACATTCACTACTATTAATTGACATTCCTTCATTTTGATTTATATTGGATCGTCAAAAACCATGAAATTAAAAGAAAAAATACTGTCTTCTCGACCATCCTTCAATAGCCAAACTAAAAGAGCTGTAAATGGGTTATTTCTTCTCGATTAATTTACATTTGACTTGAGATGGAACAACTGGTTGACTTCAGATTCCCCAGATGGCTCTAGCTGTCCAGCGAGCGTGCCCAGTGTGCACCTGCATACCCTATAAAAATTCAATAGGAGTTTTCTGGTCCAAAATAATAACCATTATTTTTTCACAACTAATAGTCATTAGTTGGATCCAATAGTGTAGATTAAATTTTAGAAGTTATAACAACTAATGGCCATTATTAAGGATAATATTGTCAAAATAATATGTTTATAATACAAAACTTCATCATAACTAATAAGCAAGTCAATGTTTACATGAATTTGTTATGAAATATTTATTTTAAATTTGATTAATCATTATCATTATTATTCTAGTCAGTTTTTAATGTATTTAACACAAATATATGAGTAAAAAATATTAATTTTGAGTGCAATTACTAAACTATCCTTTAACTAATGGTCATTAGTTGAACAAAAATAATGATCATTATTTTGGACCAGGAAACTACTCAAATTCAAAGGTTTCGAGTGCAATTTCAGCAAAAACACATGGAAGCGTATTTGTGTGCCCACCCAAGAACTGGTTGTGCTAACATATATTGAATTTGAATCCTGATAGCTCCTCTCTTGATCTAAGACAGTATATCGGCAAATAAAAAGAGACTTGAGTTACAAAATGATACGTCAAGTGATCTTTGTGCAGAACTAATAGAACATGATTAATTGTCTCGTCACCGCCTTCCTCATAGCCGCTCTCGCTGGGGGTGTAGGCTCCTGGTCCTTTGTCTTATACAATTGTCGATGCAAACTGATCTATGCCGTGTTTACACGATTTCTGTTGGAAAACTAAGGGCATCCACATTGGTTGTATTGTTTCTTGGATATACGGTGCCACTTGGTCCGATTCCGTGATGCAGAACGGGATCATAGCAAATTTAGCTATCACAGAGCCCTCTACTAGCGTCTACCTATACTCAGCTGTAGTGGGTCCCATGTTTACTCCTGTCTCTCTTTCTCTCACTGGTCTCGTATCCAAAGGAGCTTATTTTTGCTCCGATCCCGTTCTGCATGGGTTGGCTACACACAAAAATGATTGTAGACGCTCCGATATACAAATCGAGTAGTACATAAATGCATCATGTTACACATGGCTGGATCATCATTGGAGTACATCTCAAGTTAGAGGCCTAACTGATCGCTTATTTTACAGGTGATCCATGGCCTTTCCAACAAATGCACGGCACGAGACAAGTGAAGAAGAAGGTCAATCATATTTATAGAGGCGCTAATTGCTGGGTGTTGGACAATATGGTGTCACAGAAACAACATCATTTTTTACAACAAGACCAAATCTCTTCAAAGAGTAAAGCAACACTTTCAGGAGGAACTCAACTTGGCAGCATTTGAAAGCAAAGCCAAATGTTAAGAACTTGTTGGAAAGATTTATTTGTAATATCTTATAAATAGCAGATAGAACAGATAGAGTAGGGTTATCTTTAGACCTTGGATTTATTTTGTAAATTTGTTACAATTCAAAAGCAATGAAATAAAAATGAGGGTTTTTTACTGTACACTACTTTTAATATAGGCCGTTCATTCCTTCTGATCCAATGACCCAAATTGATTTTTACCATCTTAACTCCCACCGTGATAAAAAGTGGTAATTCAAGGTGGTAACAAGTGATAATAAATTTAATAATAACAGTCTGTAATCCAACGATCCACATTTATTTTGTTACCACCTGGACCAATAAAAATAGATAGTGGCCTTCCCTACTGACTTCGGTCAAATAAAAAAAGTGAAGAAGAAGGTCCTAAAGAAGTCTGAAAAGGAAAGCCATTGTGAAGAAGCAGGCTATCTGGTGGGAAGCCAGGAAGTCAAACACCTTATTGTTCACATGCATTCCCCTAGTAATATATTTTAAAAATTAATATAGACCATGCATTTCTAGATGTTTCGGAGACATCAATAAGTCAACAGTGCGTCTTCTGACATACAAAGAAATGATTCTGTAGGGTATACACTAAGTACTCCATAATGAACCTTGGAGGAATCAAAGTCCAATTATGTACAGCCAGATGACATCTGAAGGTGAATGGGTAGCGTTATAGGCCCAAACCCAATTCATCCAATTATCGTCCAACCAATATAAAATCATGGCAGCACAAGGGCCTCAAAACATTGTTTGTGTCTTGGTTGTACATGAATTGGGTTGGACCTATATTATTTTCCAAGGTGAATGTGACAACATGAAAGAAAACGAATTTTTACTAAAATAAGTTTACCATATGATTTCAATAGATAATTCATTGTATATATATTCGATCTAGATAAAACATTCGTCGTACTACTTGAACTGAGTCTCCCACCAAATTGCTTTGCCATGTGGAGTCGTGTCGGGAAGAAAGGGGTGATTTTCGCTGTTCTAAATTTCTGTAACATCTGTTTCTACCAGGTACTGAATCCAGCAATGACGAAGGTTGCGAGGGGCCGGAGGACACCGCCACTTCCCGGCCAAAGAAGCGCAGCTTCCGGTGGTGGGTTCTGGTATTGGCGGGACATGCTGATGCTTCTCTTCCGACAGGCCATGGCCACCCTCCTCGGCCGCCTCTACTACAACTCCGGCGGCAACAGCATGTGGCTGGCCACGCTGGCGCAGTCCGCCCTCGCCGCTCCTCCTCGCGCCACGCGCCACCGCCGGCGAGCCCCGGCCCGCCGCGAGCAAGCCGAAGATCGCGGCCATCTGCGCCGGCATCGGGCTCATCATCGGCTGCGACAACCTCATGTACTCGTACGGCATGCTGTACCTGCCCGTGTCCGCGACGCAGCTGGCCTTCAGTGCCGTCACGTCGCGCCTCATCAACGCGCAGCGGTTCACGGCGCTAGTGTTCACCTTCTCTGTCGCGCTGCTCAGCGTGGGCACCGCCTCCGACGGGACCGCCAGCCACGCGCCCCGCGGCAAGTACGCGGTCGGGTTCGAGCTCACGCTGGCGGCGTCCGCGGTGTACGCGCTCATCCTGTCGCTGTTCGAGGTCACTTTCGAGAAGGTGATCCGGGCGCGGACGCTGCGATGGGTGCTCACGATGCAGGTCTGCACCAACGTGGTGGCGCTGTTCGCGTCGGGCGAGTGGAAGGCGGTTCACGGGGAGATGGCCGGGTTCAAGAACGGGCAAGTGCGGTACGTGGCGACGCTGGTGGGCATCGCGGTGGGATGGCAGGTGTCGTCGCTGTTCGCGAACGTGACGAGCACGCTGGCGCTGCCGCTGGTGCCCATCTTCGCCGTCGTGTTCTTCGGGGACAAGGTGACGGGGATCAAGGTGGTGGCCATGCTCATGGCCGTCTGGGGGTTCCTCTCCTACGTGTACCAGCACCACCTCGACGACCGCCGCGCGGCGGCGAGGAACGCCGGCTGCAGCGTGTGCGCGCCGCGGATGGGAAGCTTGGCGGTTGTGCCTGCCCGCGACTCTGACGTGGTGGAGTAAGCAGTGTCTCCGTCGCTCTGTCGGCTGACGAGGGAAGGCATCAACAACATTGTTTTCCGTCTTCGATTCACATTGTTCACCGAACAGCTCCTATTTTCGATATTGTTTAAATTATAGTCATAGCATTGCTTATATTCTGTAATATTCCAATCTGTTCATGTATCACATGGCATAATTAGGTATACGTAGTGCTCACAAAAGATAAATGTACATTCTCTTGTTCGTTCTGCTTACTGAAATTCTGAATCTTCTCATTATGTCAGCCCGTTGTTAGAACTGTTTTTGTTTCCGTTGCTCTCTATCCGGCTCATTCGATGTCCGTGGGCCGAAAACATAGCGCCAACGTCTGTCCCGCTGATATGGAATGGGTCGATACTTAGGCCTCTCAACAGTCAACACTCAACAGGCCTCTTTTTGTCATATAAGCATAGCAAAACTCCATTAACTAATAGGGATATTAACTAATGGTCGAGTAGGGAGGATGATCATCAGATCAGCAGTGGTGGAACCGATCAAGTAGAAGTAGAGGATGAACTGTGTAATTTCGTAACCCAAAGTAATGAAAAAATTCCAGGGACGACTCTGTTCTGAAAAAAAAAAACTCGGTTAATCAAAAGAGGTTCATAATTTTCCACCGACTCTTGCGAAAGTTCCATTCAGGCTAAGTCTGTCCATTGCCACTTTTGACCAATTTCATGCTTGCAAACCTCCCCTGAAGTGCTTTCTGACAGCGAAAAGTTCCTTCCAACTGTTGCTGTTAGTGCATATATTACCAATAGCTGTGGCTCAGAACATATGTTCTTTCCACGCAAGTTGCCAAAGGTCCAAAGCCAATGTTGCATCTGCTTAATGCTGTGGTGTCAGTGTTTCTTTCCAGACATTTGCCCTGAGCCCTTGATTGGCTGTGATTTCGTCGACAAAATAGAAGAACAAAATAAATTTGACGGCAAGATAACGCAAGTATAATCCTCTGGCAAATCATTTGCTCAGAATATGCTGCACTAGTCATCTGTTACATTGAGGAGTTAGAATTGCACGACGTACGTCTGAAAAAGAAAGGATTGTTTAATCAGATGACCAACTTCTAAAGCTAACTTCTTTACGCTTTCACCAACCGCCTACCGGTAGACCTCCCTCCCCTGTCTTTTTCAACTCCTATCAGTTCCATGCATCTGTGGAAAGGTGATGACTTTGGGTGTGTTCGTTTCCTCCTCTAAAATTTAAGACTGTCACATCAAAGAGAATCTTATTATTTATGAATATTTCGATCAATTTAATGACAAAATTCTATTGACAGATTGGTGCTAATTTTCGAGATGAATCTAATGAGCTTAATTAATCTATATTTTGCTAAAGTGATGCTACAATGAATCGTCTTCTAATCACGACTTAATTAACCTCATTAGATTCGTCTCGTAAATTAGTCTAGGGACCTGTAATTTGTTTTATAATTAAACTTTATTTAGCACTCCTAAATAGTAAGATTCTTCTTGATGTGACAGCTCTAAAATTTAGACCTCTGAAACGAATACACCCTTTGTAGGTTAACAACAAATATACAAACAGTTTTAGAAACTTCATGATTCCGGCGAAAGCTCTACCAGATTATATGTATTTTGAACAGTCCCAAGAATTACTCGCAAAGAATTTGCTGTACTGCTCTTTTACTAAATTGTTGTCGCCAGTTGATTTTTTTGTTAAGTTTGATCATTTATCTTATTCAAATAAAGTTTAACAAATGTCATATATTTTGTTGGAATATGTTTTATCACTAAAAAAACTTGAAATGTAGCATATTACTTTTCGTATTTGAAGAAAATTTTTGAATAAGACGAATGGTTAAACGCCACGAAAAAGTCAATGACTGACAACAATTTAATAAAGAAGTGAGTATTTATCATCAATTAACGCTGCGGAACTTGATGGCCGGATAGAGGATATGGAATTATAAAGAATTTAAGAGTGCTGTATAATACGAAAAATGAAGGAGGAGGAGGAGAAGGTGAACCACAGAATTATTCTGGCGTCCTTTTTATTGAGAGGAGTGGAATAGCGACATCGTTCACTAGATGAAAATGAGAGGAAAAATAGAGGCTCCCTGTAGCCGCAAAGATAGAGATTCTTATGGTAGTAACCTGTGAGCACATGAGTGCCAATGTTGTTCGTCCAGACTCCATTTTCCATCTCATTTTCATCTAGTGAATCGTTCTACTGCATTGATGAATGTACTAACGGATCCCTTATAAAAAAATCTAACGGATTTAAACCTGTCGTGCTGAACCCGTCGGCGATGACCAGGCTGCAATCCGCACGGCGCACGAGGACGCACGCCCTTCGACGAGTCAGGCACTCATCCCCACTCGCGTCGGCAGTGACGGCGGGTGAGCCCACAGCTCAGAGACAGAAAGGCCAGGCGGTGGGTGCGCCACTTTTGTGGTTCCGCCCCCGGGAGCTGAGCAATTTTGTGGTTCCGCCCCCGGGAGCGTGCGCGCCACCTGCTTTTACCACCGAACCCAACCCAGCTCGCAGCAGCGCCTTCCTCTCCTCGATTCCTCCTACCCACCAGCCCTCTCGCCTTCCGTCCGCCTCCGGCCACCAACCAAACCCTAGATCTCGCATCGGCCATGGCGAAGCCCTGGGGCGGCGTCGGCGCGTGGGCGCTGGACGCCGAGCGAGAGGAGGAGGAGCGGGAACAAGCGGCAGCCTTCCCGGCCCCGGAGCCGCCCGCGGCCGCGGGAGGAGCCGCCAGCTTCCCCAGCCTCCGCGAGGCGGCCGCTGCCGGCGCCGGCGGTGGCAAGAAGAAGAAGAACAAGGGCACCACGCTGTCGCTCTCCGAGTTCACCACCTACGGCGCGCCGCAGCGCCGCGCGGCGCCCGTGGAGCCCAAGGGGCTCACCCCGCAGGAGATGATGATGCTCCCCACGGGGCCCAGGGAGCGGCCCGCGGAGGAGTACGACCGCTCCCGTGGATTCCGCTCCTACGGCGGCGGCTCCATGGGGGCGGGGACCGGGACAGGGAGCGGCGCGGGGGCTTCGACGACGACGACCGCCGTCCCTCGCGGGATCTCGACTTGCCCTCCCGCGCGGACGAGGCCGACAACTGGGCGACGAATAAGAAGTACACCCCCGCCGCTAGCGACTCCGGCCGTCGCGATAGGTTTGGTGGGCCCTCTCCAGCTGGCCGCGCTGATGACATTGATAACTGGTCGCGCGACAAGAAGCCCCTCCCCTCGCGCTACCCCAGCCTCGGCTCTGGCGGTGGCTTCCGTGATTCCCCGGGCTTCAGAGACTCTCCTGGCGCCTCTGATTCTGACCGTTGGGGCCGCGGTGGTGGTTTCACCCCAATGCCACAGAACGGTGAGGGTGAAAGGCGACGCCTTGTTCTCGAGCCACCTAAACGTGATCTGTCGGCTGCTCCTGCAGCTCCTGCTGAGGTAGCACGGAGCCGACCAAGCCCGTTTGGGGCTGCAAGGCCAAGGAGGCTGTACTGGCTGAGAAGGGGGTTGATTGGAGGAAGATCGATAGTGAGATTGATCAGAAGAAGACCAGCCGGCCTACCAGTTCGCATTCAAGCCGACCAAACAGTGCACATTCCTCCCGTCCTGGGAGCCCTGGGTCACAGGTTTCAGCAGCTGGGAGTGAGGGAGCACCGAGGACAAGGCCGAAAGTAAACCCATTTGGTGATGCCAAGCCAAGGGAAGTGGTGTTGCAGGAAAAAGGGAAAGATTGGAGGAAAATTGACCTTGAGCTGGAGCATCGAGCCATAAATAGGTACTCCAACTTGCTCTTGACTACGTGTAGCATTGTTCGAGGATTAGGGTAACGCAATACTTGCACTGACATATTTTAGAAAACTCCAACTTTGCTCAAAACATTGATTTTGTTTATTGAAGCAGTAGTCTACATTGCTTAGAAATTCAACTTTATGAAAGGTGACCACTATCTCTCACTATGATGCAACCAAGAGTTAATCCGTCTTTCTGGTGATTAGTGTTTACCAGCAAAAGTACTGGATGTAAAATGGGTACAAGATTTTATCAGAGCCCATAGAGGCATATGCACTGTAGCTCACTGCTTTACTGTCACTTTCATCCTCACTTCGTGTAAGTGAAAAATGACATTCATCATCACAACACACTACCTTGTTAACAGGATGGGTTGTTAAAAAAGATTTGATTATAGGTTGGATATTAGTTATGTACTTATGTAACCTGTAATCATATGTTAACGTTCAAAATTAAGTGGGCATTGTGCAGTGAATAATTTTCACAGTTAATTCTTGAATGAATTTCTTTTCCCCTGGTTGCTTTGAGTGTAGGTTTACAAACTGATTTTTCTCAGCTGCTATATGTAAACTATGAATGTACCTTATTGTTAAATTTACAAATATTGAAGCGGGGAATATGTTGGGTTTGATGCAATTGATGCAGAATTTACTGGTGAGTGTGTTCTTAGGTATTAAGTTCATTACAGTGTTTAAGATCATGGTTCATGTGTAATCAGAATCAAATCAAATTAAGTAAAGACACCAAAGAATACAGTTTGACAGTTTAGTGGGATTCCACTGATATATGTAGTATAATTGTATCCCCATTACTTTATTTTTTGACTCCTTTATATTCTTGTTATTGTTAGCTATACTGTATACTTTTTTTTGCTAATCTGCCTATTGGCCTTATTTTGGGTGGATTTTCAATATACATTTTATATAACTATAATCTGACTACAAATATTATTTTGGTACTTACATTTTAATGCTGTGCAATAGTTAAGTTTTTTTCCATCTCTGAATAAGAAGAAGTTTGTCTAATTATCCGTGGCACACACCTATTCTCGGTGGTCCTATATTAATTTGACCTTTGTTAGTTTAAGTAGACGGTAGTGCTACTAAATGTAAGAAGAATACTTACGTTGATCTTTCTTTCACTAATTATTTTTATTATCAAGATACTAATCAAATATGATTTATTTCTTCTTGAACTGTCATGATGTACTTTTGATGGATATGATTTTTTTTATGGCTACAAATGCCTAATGTCTACTGATCATTAAACAGCATAAATTACATGAAGAATGTGCATGATATATAGTTTATCGTAAACCACTACCTTTTCTAATAGTTGTACAACAATAATAAAGCCTTTAATGTTTAATCCCAAGCAAGTTGGGGTAGGCTAGAGATGAAATCCCAAAGAACCAGAGCACAAGGACAAATTAAACAAAAAGGAAGGTGTAAAGGAAGATAAGAAGAGGGAAACCTGCTTTGGTAGTAAAGGAACATATTATTCCAGTTTAATCCAACCTGTCTTTGAGAATGGAAACCTACAATACTTGTTCCTCTGAAAGGCATAAGCACATATCATTTTCTTTGAAAATATTTCTGTTAGTTTGTTTCATTCCAATCCCCATGACTTAAATATTATTGTGCTGACTTTCAGGCCAGAGTCAGATGAAGAAAAAATTTGAAAGAAGAAATCACCCTTCTGAAGGTGGATCTGAAAGAAGTGGAAGAGAAGATAAGTGGTGGTTCTGACCAAGCTTCTCCAGAGGATGCAAAAAATCTCACAGAGAAGATATCTGAGATGGAGAAGCAGCTCGAGCTGCTTACAAGGGAGTTGGATGACAAGATTCGATTTGGGCAAAGACCTAGTTCTGGTGCAGGCAGGGCTACCACGTTTCCGCGATCCGGTTTAGCAGAGGAACCACAAGCTACAGTGTCCATCATAGACAGACCACGTTCTCGTGACAGACCGCGTTCCCGTGGTGGTATGGAATCATACCAAAAGCCAGTTGAAGAAAGATGGGGATTCCAAGGTAGCAGAGAAAGGGACTCTTTTGGTGGAGGCAGCAATTCAGACAGGTTTGTAAAGTTTGCTTTTTTAATTTGATCATTTTTTCTTTTTGCTCTATTTAAAAAAAGTTGTGCATTGACAGTTAAACATGATCTGCTAATATTCACATATCTGTCCTGTTACTTGATATTGTTATATGGTGACTGTCTAATCATGTTCTAGGTATGCAATTTGATTGTAGTCAGGTACCATGTTAGCATAAACATTTTCAATTCAGATATCACTGCCCTTCAGTCTAGTGTGTGAGTGTAATAGTGTTTCTTTATGATGACCAAAATTGGGATGATCTTGTACTTGCTACCTATATACATTTATTTCTCATCAGCTCTCAACATAGCATAAATTAATAGTATTATTTAAGATGTGAATCAGTATTTGAATTGGGTTCAATAATGCGCAGCCCTTATAAATGTGTAGTTCATTGAATTGTTTTTATTTCCAGTTCAATCATGTGTTGTTGCCCTTATAGATGCGCAGTTCTTTATCTATTGTTTTTATTTTCAGGTCAACAACAAGGCAGAGATGGTGAGAATCTATTGGAACTGTTAAGGAAACTTCTGGTTCCCAGTCCCTTTTTTGTTTCAAAAGAATGGGCAAAAATAAGTCAGTTTCTTTTGGCAAGCTGTTTGATCTAGAAGACTGGAGGATGGAGATAACTCCGAGTCGAGAAGCTATTGATTTGTCTCCTTCGTAGGATGTTTTCGATTCCTATTTTGTTATCCCCCATGTCAAACTTGACCCTGCAACCTTAAATGCTAACTATTATTCATGCTTACTGAATTCAAGTTTAGCTTTTGTCGCAAGTTGTTCTTATCTAAGAACTTCAGGATGGAGACTTTGAACTGCCTTTTTATGCTGATGTATGGGTGGGAGACCCTTATTCTGTCCATTTCTCATAGGGTTAACTAGATACCAGTATCTGTGTATGTTTTGTTCATGAGCGATGATCGTCTGTCACTTTTGCCATGTAAAATAGCATTCACCTCTGACTCGTGAAGCTATGCAGCACCCTGTGTGAGGTCTGTCCTGTATGTATGTGTTGTATTCCAGTGCCAGTGTTGCACTCGTTTTATCTGCATGTAGTAATATGCAATATAGTGCATGTGATTGTACATTTTCTTTTGTATAGAAGGAAGGGATTCCTAGGGTAAGCATCTTGGTTTATTCATTCTCTGAGCAGTCCTTGGTTTGGTTGCTGTTGTCTTGTTAGAAAGATGCAGTTTTTCAGGATCTTCAGTAGTTACCATGCTGGCCCTCAGCCCCTCACCCTCTATGAATTCTTTCTTTAGGTTTTTACCTGTAATACAAAATGAAGAATAAGAAGGTGCAGCTTTGTATAGGACCTTGAGCTCATGGCCATGATGGAACTGGTAGACAGATGGCTAAAATTTGTTGGAAGATGCATGGTTTGCACTAAGTTTCCCATGGATGATGATGGATACGATTATTGTCAGCCGAAAGGAGTTGTCTCTTGTGTCTAGTGAAACAGCGAGGGTTTCCTTTAGTAGCAGGCTAACATGGACCAAGAGCCAGAGCAGATGCAACGTTTTAAAATTAGTAGCAGGTTGTATTTGGCAAGAGGAAAGAGGACACATTTGCTGCTGCGGGATTTCGTTCTCAACCAGAGCAGGGAAACACGCCAGAGGCCTGAGCAATCCCAAGTGGAATCGCTGCAGCGCTGTCGTCACGTCTGGTACCCAGCGCTGCAGCACAGCATGATATCTCAGTCTCTCACACATCAAGTTTTGTGTTGTGTGAATTAGCTCGGCTTCTCGGCCCGATTTCCAGTAAGCTCCCTCGGTCGGCGCCCGCAGCTTCTGCAACCCCCACCAAGCGGCTGCGCCGGCGGCCCAGGGCGGCAACGGCAATGGCAAGACCATAGTCATGGTTCGTTTGCACAAACCACCGTCCGTGGCCGTGCACGCCCGCGACAGCTCCCTCGCCGGCTTCTCCAACGTGAACCACCGTTCCCGGCCACGAGGGCGCCACGATGCTCCCGTTCGGTGACAGCTACCGCGACCTCATCGGCGGATTCGCCAACATACCAAGACTGGCGCTGGACCCGGCCCGCGCGCTCGCCGCCTACGACCCGTCCACTACCCCGGGCGCCGTTCAAGGTGACGGCGCGCGAGGCCGTGCGGCTGCGGCCGTTCAAGGTGGCCTTCCGACCTCCACCGTTGCGATCGCCTACACGTCAGTCAGGTCACTTCGACCACGGCGGCGACAGCGCTTGTGCTCGACGATTCGTAACTGCACGACGCTCGTGGCGGTTGTGCGTCCACGTGGACGCTCCGAGGCAGCCCGTCCACGCGGACACCGACAGGCGACTACTCCATGGGCATGCATCCGGTGGCGAGGTCACACGGTGCTTGACTTGTCGTCCACATGACCACGTCCACACCGTAACGCACGATGCACGCTGGCGTCAGCGCTAATCCCAGTAGTCATTTTCCCTTTTCGCCTGGCCATCGTATTGAGTCGAAACTTTTATGAAGTCTTTCGTGTGAACATATCGACGATCAGGAATTCTGCATAGAGCGCCGTTCTCCTTTTTCAGCATAACAGAGCCACGGGGACCATTACAAGCCGACGATACATCTGTACCTGATAAATCGGTGACATCCTTCATGACACTAACACTTATTGTTACACACGCCGGAACATTGGCCTCCGCGCACCATGCAAGCATACTAGCACTTTCATTACGTGGCTAACGCACAGTCCCTCTCTCACTTGTTCTTCCTCCTGTTCTCGATGACGACGAGCACGGCCATCACGGCGATGGAGAACGCGGAGAAGACGCCGGCGGCGACCTTGATGGACGCGGTGACGCCGCTGTCCCCCGCGACGTCGAAGTAGACCGGCGCGGTGTCGCCGTAGGCGACCGGCGCCCCGGCCGCGTCCAGCGCGTAGGCGCGCACGTGGTAGGACGCCGGGGGCATGTCGCGGGCCACCCCGAACTCGAACGTGGCCGGTCTGGCGCCGGAGCCGGCGTACGGCTGCTGGGTGATCACGTGCTGGCACGCCTTGTCCTTGCTCACGTCCTCGTCGTTGGACCTGCGCCACCCGCGGTCAGCCTGGCTCGCCGGCGCGTAGCACAGGACCAGCTTCACCGCCCTGTACGCCGCGTCGGTGCCGGCCGGGGAGGTCGCGTTGAGGTGCCACGTCACGGTGATGGTGTCCTTGCCGGCGCGCACGACTGACGAGTTCGTCAGAGTTTCGGTACATGAATCATGGACACGATGGGGAAATCATCAGCGTCACATGTCGGAACCAAGGCGATTCAGGGTCGATCCAGAGAAAATACATAAAGAGCAGTGTCGCGGAGGACGGACGCACCTTGCCCGGCCTTGGGCGACGCGTGGACCACGAGGGTCCTTCCTAGCGCGGAGAGGGGCGGTCCCGCTGCCGCCGGCCGCGCACAGAAAGCGCCGAGAACGAGCAGCAGCGTCGCGAGGAACAGCCGAGCCATCTCTGACCGATCGACCACACTCCGCAGCCGACGAAAGTTCTGGTGAGAAAGCGGCGGAGATGAGCCCGCGCTAGGAGAGGAACGGCGACGGGTCAGGCAGGGCTGCGAGCAGATGCACGAGGCCACCGCAAAAGTGGTCGCTATATAGGCGCTGCACGAGCACGAACTGGGCGTGTGTGTGTGGCCGGGGAGGCAAAATAACCGAGATTCCAAAAGGCCTCTGGTTTCTGCAGGGGTGACATGTCGGCAACGCGACGCAGACGTCGAGACTGATGATCCAAGCGGAACTTGCCAGTGAGTGAGGTCATGTCTTCCAAACTCTCTCGGTCTCGTTGAATTCAGAGGCAACCGCATTCGGTCGATCGCGCCCACTCCCTGTCGACGGCGAAGACTGCTGTGCCTCGTGCGTTGACAAATGATGTAGTAGTAACTGGCGATCCTGTTTATCCCAAATCTCGTGACAAGTACTGTACTACCTTTAATATCCAAGCCAACGTACGCTGCACAAGCGCAGATTTCTACAAAATGGAATTACACGACCCGTACCCCAATCAGGGGTAGCATCTGAACCAAAATTTTTTAGACCAAGGGTACCTGGTATTAACGTAGCATGTATCACTATTGTGCTACATTTTCACGTGCTTAACGCAGATAATAAACCAAGAAAAGTACTGTAGAAGACGCGATTTTCATCTAATCTAAACAAAGAAAAAGAACGAGGCTCCTCAACCGTACTGGGCCGTGCAATCCGCGTGTATACCGGCCCAATAAATTCAAAATCGGCACGACAGCCCATAAAATCACGAGGCCCAAAAAGGCCACAACTACACACGTGCCCCGCCTAGACATCCTCGTCGTCGTGACGGCGTCTCATCACTACGGCAGCGTGTCCTCGCTCCTCTCCGACCAGACCGGACCGCCCGAGCCAGAGACCACGAAGCAGGAAGCACGGACCGTAAACCCCACCCTGCCCCTTCATCTGAGATCGGACGGCCCGGATCTCTCCTCGCCCGATCCCGGTTCCCGCCCTCCCCCCATGTCGCCGCCGGCGGCCGCCACCTCCGGCGACGCGCCGCCTCCGCCGCCTCGCGAGCTCTACACCATCCCGGCCTCATCCGGTAAGCGTTCGCTCCCTCTCCTCTCTCCTCCCCGCGGCCAACCGCGCCTGTCCTGTCTCGCTCCTAGGGTTAGGGGCTTGGGAAACCGGAGTGCCAAACCGCCTGACTGAATTACGCCTCCGTTTCTCCCCTCTCAGGTTGGTTCCGGTGGGACGCGATCCATGACAACGAGCGACAGGCGCTGCCGGAGTTCTTCGGCGGCGCGGGCGGCGCCGGCTTCGGGACCGCGACGCGGAACCCGCGGATCTACCGCGAGTACCGCGACTTCATCATCGGCAAGTACCGGGAGGACCCCGCGCGCCGCCTAACCTTCACCGAGGTCCGCAGGGCGCTCGTCGGCGACGTCACGCTCCTCCGCAAGCTCTTCGCCTTCCTGGACACGTCCGGCCTCATCAACTTCTCTGCCACCACCTCGTCCGCGCGCCACGCAGGGCAGAAGCAGGAGGCAGGAGTCGTGGTGGAAGCGCCCGTGGGACTGCAGGTGACACCACGGCCACCGGCGTCCTACTTCACCGAGGAAAAGAAGAGTGGAGGTGGGGAGGGTGGGTTCCGCCTTCCACCGCTGACCTCCTACAACGACGTGTTTGGAGAGTGGGTGCCAGGGAAGGCGCCTATATGCGGGTTCTGTGGCGAAGACTGCAAGGATGGGGAGTTCCAGACCTTGGAGGTACTGATAAAATTTCCCATCTGTATAAACTATTGAAGAGCGAAATTCTTGCATGGAATTGTGCTCTGCAATAGGTATTTGAGGTTTTTATTTTTAATGTTGGTTCCCCTGACGTGGAATATGCGATGCGACAACAGCAATAGCAAACATTAAATTGAGCTGAAAAGAAAATGGTACTGATAATAAGGAAGCATAATAAAGCAGACATGAACATTGTGCTACCCTGCTGGTCCATGGATATCTTGTTCTTGAGATTGGAAGCTTGTAATAAGGCCATTTGGAACTGATATCTCTGTCTTTGTTAATTTATTATAGTGGGAAGCTACCTTGTCGGTACTCGGTGCATTCAAAGAATAAAAATAAAATTAGCATGACAAATACGTGACATAAATGCTGGAATTGCCCGCAAATCCTGAGTTTTAATTGGAGCTCATTAATCTATGATCGTAAATTATTCCCCTATTTTGGACATCTCATTCACTAACATTCTGTAGATGGTTATTGCCAAAGGATTTCTTTTAAGATTCCCGCTACATTTTCTTTTTTGGACTACCCTATTAGGTTCCATTACTAGATGATAAAATGGCTACTCTTCTTCTTATAGTTCTTGCTTTGCACATTTAACCTGCTCAATGATTGTCATTATCACTATAAGCTACATGATGAGTGGCGTTGCTTGTGCTTTAGAGGCCATCAGCCAGCGATGAAATCTAGAATTGCTTATTATATCTCACTAACATTTGGTGTAGTTGTGCTTTAGATTCTATCAATAACGCGAAAGGGCTCTTAGCTTAGTGGTTAAGGCTTCTGAGTAGCACCCCACTGACCCAGGTTCGAATCCCAATGGGAGAGAATTTTCATGGCCTGGGTAAAGAAAGAATCCCCTAGTCCGACTCTGCACCAGAGTACGGCTTAAGACCCGGCCCACACTCACATGGGCAACGTGGCTGCCGTGTAAGGGTGGAGGAAAGGAGGTTTGTGGGTTTTCTTGATCTGCATGAGATCTTCTTTATCAGGCAATGCCCAGGGGCTCTCTTAGCCCCCGGAGTTCAAGTTTTTTTCTTTTAGATAGTATAAATAAGTGATGAAATCTAGAACTATGATATCAATCAGTGATAAATCTAGAATTGTGCTATTGAGCATCAGTGCTTTAGATGCCATCAATATGTTTAATCAACAATTGCCGTTTTTGAGCTTTCGATGCTATCAATCGGTGATGAAAATCTAGGAATACTTTATATGTTTCTTTAACATTTCCCCCATTTGCTTTTCAGGATGGTTTTAAAGTATGCTTAAAATGTTCCAAAATGAATAATAGCAACAATATGTTTAATCAACAATTGCCGTTTTTGTGCTTTCGATGCTATCAATCGGTGATGAAAATCTAGGAATACTTTATATGTTTCTTTAACATTTCCCCCGTTTGCTTTTCAGGATGGTTTTAAAGTATGCTTAAAATGTTCCAAAATGAATAATGGCAATAAGGAAGAAGCGACAAAATGTTCTAGTGACAAAAAGGAGGGTGTGGGCAACTCCACTTCCGGTGCATGGACAGACGCTGAGACGTTACTCCTTTTAGAAGGAGTCCTAAAGCATGGAGATGACTGGGATCTTATTGCCCAGCATGTCCGCACAAAGAATAAATCAGAATGCATAGCACGGCTTATTCAGTTGCCTTTCGGTGAACATATGCTGGGTACAATAAATCGTAAATCTGTTAGCAGACTCCTTGTGAATCAAACAACTGATGGGAAAATGAACCAACAAGCTGTGAAAGAGCCTTCGAGCCAATCAACTGAAATGGTTGATGGCATGCAGAGTGATGTAAAAGAAGATAATGCTGATAAATCTGCTGACGAGTATCCTACAAAACGTAGGCGGTTATTTTCTTCAGTGGATGCTACTTCATTATTAATGGAACAGGTAAATTACTGCAAAATAAGTACAACAAATTCATACGTCAAGCACACATAGGTTCTAAATGACAAGATTACTAACATTTGAGTATGCTACCCCAGTTAGCACTGTTGACTACCGCAACCAGCCCAGATGTTCTTGCTGCAGCTGCTGATGCTGCAACCAAGGTTTTGGGCAGTGAAAACCCCCAAGCAAGGAAGGCCTTCCTTCTCAGTGAGAGAGAATACAAAACTAAGGCATTCTCTTCTAACCATGTCCAAAAGAAGTAAGAATGAGTTACATACTGTTCATATGTTTCTTCTTTTGCCAGTGTTGGTGTGACCTATATAATTTTTCTGTGCGGTTTGACAGCGATAGCAAAGCTGACTATCAGGACATGGGAATGCAAGGGCAGACTCTTACTGGTTGGTCAAATTATTTTCACATTCAAACCTAAAATAAATTATACAGTATTTGGCCCATGTTTGTACTCTGATTATCTAAAATCTATTTCTTTCACTCATGATTCAGATAAGCAGGACAAAAACTTCACTGCTACTGCATATCAAGTGAGGGCAGCTGTTGCCACTGCTATTGGTGTAGCTGCTGCCCGTGCTAAAATGCTTGCAGACCAGGAAGAAAGGGAAATGGAGCTTTTAATGGCATCCATAATTGAGACTCAGGTAAGATTATAACTCTTCTGAAATGATAGCACTTTTTATTGTAGTTTTTACTATTTCCATTCGCTCTGAAAAGTGGCATTTACATTGTCTTCTGACTAATCATTGCAATTTACTGCACTCCATTCCACTCGGCTCCACTCAAGTACTGTCACATTTTGGGATTCTTAGCTACTTGCCAATGGCCAACTGACATGATAAGTTTAGAATAGATAATAATGAATCATAATTGTCATCCTTGTCTAGTTGAGGGATGAAGCAAGGGGAAGTTCATCTACCCCCACAACGGTGCCTAGGAAAAGAAGGCTATTTTGCTTCACTTTCACAAGTGATCCCTTAATTTATATAAACCTCTAGGATGTCATTAATGGACGAAAAGTCAGATTAATACTCTGTTGATGTAGTTTTCACTTTCATAGTTACCTCTTCTAGGAGTCCTGGATATTGTTTAGTAATAGCTTTATTAAAGCTTAGTTATTTGATTTTTTCTGATTGATGAAGCCATGTGATTCTTGTTGTTACAAATTGCTTCTATATGAAAACAGCCAACACTAATAATGTTATCTTAGTGTCTGACTTCATTTTTCCTGTTTATCTTAGCTCTGGACTTTGGTATGTAGAGAACTTTTCATATTGTTCCAGAACTCTTTCAGAAATTCTGACATCTGCCTGCCTATATATCTATGCCAGCTAAAAAAGATACAATACAAGATCAAACACTTTGAGGAGTTAGAAGCGATCATGGACCAGGAGTACACCACAATACAGGAAATAAAAGGACCCCTCATCAATGATTGGCTCAAGGTCCTGGGGCAAGCATTTCAGGCTGGAGTTTCGTTACCGAGAGATGAAGTGCTTATGCAGCTGTTTCTAAACAAGTCCACCTCATAATGAGTCGTCTGGAGCTGATTGTCCCTCCAAACTGCATCTCCCTCTGACTGTAGGTAGTAGGGTGGCCTGTCTGAGGGCGATCTGTAAAGGTGCTAATTGAGCATTTGATTTCTCAGAGTTACATGTCTTACATGTCTGGGGTCGAAACAACCCTTTGTAACATCATGTGTGATTGCACACAATAGCCCTGTTGTATCCTGTATCAACTATAGATTAGATGCCAAGAGTTGCTATTGCCGGTTTCCTGTAATTGTTCAGCTGTCTGATTTCATTCGCTGTGGATAAAAAATGCTGCTTCGTTTTGGGGTATCGCTGTGTTGTCTGACCATGGTCGGTTGTCAGAATGTCTGGAGGGATTGTCCCTGTAATTGGTCGTCACATATTCATTCATTCATACTCCTTTGGAAAATGCATTTCGATTGTAGCGGTCAATCTTGGTCGTTCGGACTACATCTGGATGGCCAGGATCGAGTGTTCCATGTGAAGGCGAAGCCCCTGAAATCGGCAGCCAAAACATTGCGTCCGGCTTCCCCGCCCAGCCGCCCCCTCCCTCCAGCCGCGAACGACCTAATGGCGAAGAAGAGCAAGGCCGCAGGCGCCGCCACGGCGGAGGAGATGGACGTATCCAGCCCCCAGGGCTCCGCCCACGGCAGCGAGGGCGGTGGGGAAAAGGAGGGCAGCTTCCTCCTGGGGCAGCCGACATGGGAGGACGCCGGCGGGGGCGCTGGCGGTGTGCGGAGACTGGGCACGAGCTGCCGGAGCGGGAGAAGGAGGCCTACGCGCGGTCCCGCGCCTGCCGCCTCGCGCTCATCGACAACGCCGTCGCACGCAAGAAGGCGCCGCTCAACGCCTTCAAGCCCCACCCCGAGCACAAGTGCGTATTGATTCCCTCTGCTCCGTGGTCTCCTATTTTGTATCGCCGCCTAACGGCATCCTACGCAACGCTGCTTGCTCTGAATTTTCTCAGGAACCCAATGGTTTACCCTAATGCGTGTTTGAGGTGCTGAATAACTTCCTGTTAGTGTTTTTCTAAGGATTGTTAGGGTTTCAAATTGAATTATGTTTGATTTTGGTGCTGCAAATATGCATATTGTATCATGAAGTAATTACTAATTAGTGAAAGAAACTTTATGTATGCCTATGAATTGAAACGTTCACAATAATTATTGCTCTTGAGGATGAGATGTTATATGAACTGAATTTTGTTTCGTTCTATAGATCAAAGCTGGTATGCAACATAACGGGAGATACTGTTAACAAGTCAGAGGAGCACATCTGGAAGCATATCAATGGGAAAAGATTTCTGAACAAACTAGGTAAAAGTTTTCAACTTAATTTGACTTGTATGATAGTTTGACTACAGTATCTGTTGTAATGATGACCTACAGAATATGGTTGTACAATTGACGTGCTGTGAATAAAGGTGTGGTTTTGTTTCTCTATGCTTGCTTGCATGTTCAAGAATGTTCAATGAATGCTTAGCTATTCCAATTCATCTGTTCTCCTTTTTGTTTCTTCTGGTTCATTCTTTTAGAGTTATGTTATTATTTGTTGATTTTCATTATGTAACATTACCTACGATGTTCTAAAAGATGGAGTTAATATTAATGTTGGATGAATAGTTTGCCTTTCTCAGAAAAAAAAAATCTTTATGGCCCAATACTAAATGATTGTTTGACTGAACTGAGTGCCTTGCTATGCAATGGCTTTGATTCTTACTTTAATATATGTTCTCTTGCGAAGGCACTCACAGCGCAGTGGCAAAGTCCACTGGCTGGGAGGGTGCCCACCAGGGTTACCAGGGTTCAAACCCTGGTGCTGCACCAGTGACCCGAAACTCGAATATCACTCTGGGAGTCTCTCCCAGTGTGTTCCCAATCAAAGAAAAAAAATGTTTTCTCGTTGATGTTGTAACGATATATTGCTTATATTGATTGCAATGTTTTTAAGTAGAGTTGATAAAGTTCTGAATTCTGAGCATACACACTACTGAGTTGAAGTTGTTGCACTAGAATTTTCTGGTTTCATTTACTTCTTACACGCTCAACCTGTTGTAACAGAAAAATTAGAAGAAAAGATGGTTTCTGGTGAGATGGATGGAGGAGAAGCTGCCAAGTCAAATGAATCAGCCAAGAAAACGAAGTCAAAGAAAAAAGATAAGAAGAAATCCACTGTTGTCAGCCCTACCGCTCCACGAGAACCTAAACCAGAGATGGACGATTCAGATGATCCAGATTTTTGGGTGCCTCCTGTTGGAAGTCGTTGGGATGATGATGATGGAAAAGACCGCTGGGAGTCCTCTCCAGGCAAAAAAGATGCAGCAGAGAATGAAGGTGCGTATTGTTTTGTTACTGGAGTAACAATAATAAACTATAGCACAGTCAGACCTATTGTTTTGTTGCTTGGATGATTTTCAACCAAGATCTTGTTAGATGGATTTAATAATTCAATAATAAAGTTTGAAGTACAGATCATACAGGAATTATTGTTATTTAGCAATATGTTTCACTTTAACTTCCATGCCAGAAGCACAAAAAATATTACCTTTCAAGGTTCTTACGTTGTCAACTTATTTGAAGTGAATCTGTCTCAGTAGACACTTAGCTTCCCTTAATAACAGCTGGTTGTAAACTTGTTGTGAACCATAAAAAAAAACTGCGAATGTTGTTTTATGTCTCTTTCAGAATACATGAAATTATTAACTTTCAGAAAGTAGATAATGTAATATTATGCATATACCGTTCTTTACTGAACAGTAGGTTTTATTATAAGGAAAACTGAATAATGGGTATTTTATTTTATGTGATTTTTTTTGTTTTCAGGAAACAACTGGCAGGAGTATTTTTAATCTTTTCACTTAAATAAAAACAAAAGTATCATGTTTCTTGACCTTTTTATTCACTGACTGTTCCAAATTTGTTCAGATACTCCGGAGAGACTGACTTGTGATTAAACTTATGCCTTGAATTCATATATTCAACGCTGAGTTGCTTAATCCTTTTTCTGAAGTTTTTTATAAGCTTCAGTCACGTCATTTTTTGGATGAGGTAATTTTGACCTTTTTTTGTCTCATTTCATAGGTACTGCTGGTGATAAAGATGATGATGATGATGATGATGATGACGATATGGTTGACAAGGATGATACTGAGTCCAGGGAACTTGCTTCGAGGTATCTTCATATACCTTTGTTCAGTTCGATCAATAATGCTTGCTCTCCCATAACTAAATGAGATTTTCTCCTCTTGTAGCAGGACAAAGAGAATGACACTAGAGGCGGTAGGACCCAGTAGTTTCGCTTCAAGGAAGAAGAAACCCAAGAAAGATCAGTGAGCGCGGATAGGACAAATGGGAAGTTACGCAAGTAATATTTTTGTTTTCCTTGATAGAGCAGAGGAACAACCTTTTATTATACTGGATTCTTGGCTTTGGTTATTCAATGACCGGTTTAGTCCGGTGGTCACCTTTGTTTTTCATTTCCCAGCGCTTACCTCTTGCCTGCTGTATCACCTGCCAACAGGGCATTTGGGCATAATCTGATTTACCTGTTGTTCCACATACCACAGTATGGAAGATCGCTGGATTCCTGGTGTGGTGGCTTCGCGGCGCGTGACTTCCAGGCCCTGTGCTGCCCGGCGGCCACGTTCCCGATTTAAATTCTGCACAGTTTGTTTTCCATATGGAAACTGAAATAGAGACATACATGCATGTGCAGTGCGTACACCGGCAGTGATGAAATAGACTCGAGCCTGACGAAAGTTTGTTCAGTCGCGCCCCCACAGCACGTCTTCCACCACCTCGCTTGCGTCCCTTTCCACGATGCAAAGTTGCAAATTGGTACCGCCTACCACACATCAACCCTGTCCGTCTCGTGGTCTCCGGCGACTTCCTCAGGGGAAATCCACGTTACATACATAGGCTCGTTCACTAACAGGTTCGCACAATCTCTCTGAGACCCGGCTTCACTGGCCAGGTGCCCGCCGGCATGGACAGATTGAGCAGCCTCATGTCGCCAACGAACTAACAGTGATAGTAGATGATGACTCATCGTCACCAATTCCTCAAATAAATTACCTAGGTTTAGCATGCTGCAACTTGACCAAGATCCCCTCCATATTAATGTGTGTTGTGCTAAATGACCTTGACCTCTCGTGCAACAGATTGGCGGATCTATAACAAAATGGGATATCGGCAGGACAGGATGAAATAAATGTGTTCAAGCTCAAGCTTTCACGCAACAAGTTTACTGATACGAACCTGCCTCTTGATAACGCCAACATATACATTCTTGATCTGAGTTTCAACATGCTTCAAGGGCCCACTACCTTTCCAAATTCTCCACAGTTCTTGGATTACTCTAACAACCTATTCTCATTCATTCCATCCAACCTGATGGCAACATTGATTAGTGTGTTTTTATTCTGAACTTGACGAACAATGCACTGCATGGAGGTATCCGAGCTATGCTCTGTAATGCTAGCAATCTTCAATTCCTCGATCTGTCTTACAATTGTTTCAGTGGCCATGTTCCTTCTTGTCTACTAGTACATGGACATCTGACCATCCTGAAGTTGAGGCATAACCAACCTGAGGGTACATTGCCTGACAACGTCAAAGGAGATTGTGTTTCCCAGACAATTGATTTCAATGGTAAACAAATAGAGGGAAGTTACCACGATCCCTCTCTAGTTGCGATAACTAAGTTCTTGGGTATTGGAAACAATAATTTCGAAGGTTCTTTCCCAATAGCTGGATTATGAAGCTGCTAAAACTTATATTTCTTGTGTTAAGATCCAACAAATTCTCTGGTACAGTAGGTGAAATTCCTGACAATGGTGATGAAAACAGAAACCACATCTCAAGCAATGACGGTTACGAGCAGAAGTGATGATGCACGGCTGGCTATGGAGAACAACCTTTCAGGGAAATTTTACCGAGATACAGTGGTCCTCACTTATATGGGAACATCGATGACAGTCACTAAAATTTTGATCACCTTCACTGTGATCACTTCTCTGACAACATCCCAGAATCAATTGGAAGACTTGCTTCTCTCCGTGGGCTCAGCGTGTCAGACAACATCTTTGTTTTTCGATAAAGGAAACTTGTATTAAGTTTCCGGCCTCTGCTGGAGCACATGACCAATTTTGTTTTCATTACATATAACAATTCGCAGAGCAACGTCTATAAATTAAGGAGGATGAATTCTATTATTAGATTTCTATGTGTGACTAACAAAGAGCTCCAACGCCATGATCTCCAACATCACGCTCACGGATCGGAAGTCATCCTGTACCTCCTCACGCTACAACAACGCCCAGTACCGCAGCCAGTATGCCCCTCTGAAAACAGCCTGCATAAAAGAGGTATAACGCTTATTGTCAAAACATATATCATTTCAACAACGCCAAATCGCCCAACATAAGGCCGCTGCACCTACAAGGATAAATTTGCCCATTTTGTAGGAACAATTCCAACTCAACTCACTAAATTGAAATAGGCATTTATTTCTCTAAAGTCGCTCGCTTGGTTGAATGTCTCATAGAAACAGTTGGAGGGGAGCATCCCTCAGGGTGGACAATTTCCTCCATTTACCTATGCTTCATTTGAAGGGGATGCAAAGCTATGTGGTAAGCCACTTACTAAACAATGCAACAGTTCAGACACAGGTAACCCTTGGCATGATAAAAGTTCAAATAATAGGTTACAGACCTTCTTACTTTGTGTTGCTGGGTTGGCGTTTGGCCTAGGATTTGCAATGACCATTTTGGTTCAGGTGTTCTTCATCAGCTGTAAAAGGTGGAGTTGCGAGTTGTAAAAAAAAAGCATGTGTTGGGTGTGACTTCAAATGTTATACTAAAAAAATAAATGTTCGTTCAAAAAAAATGTACAGAATAAATAGTGTTCAGTGTAAAAGGCATGATTTTCTATGTTGGGAACAACATAAGAACGATATGTCTTGGTGTGTGAAAGAGAACCACGACCAAATGGTTGTTATATATAGTCAGCACTAGTGAGGCGGAGGCGGCAGCATCCCTCGATTGCTCGAGGATGATCTGGCATAACGTGAAGTACAAGTTTCGTAAGTGGAGAGGATAAGAGATTAGGATTTTGAAGTATCAAGAAGAATCACTGAGGTATAGACAAAGTATCGTAATTATTTAAAAATAATGAAAACCCTTGATACTTATCTGACAAGTATTTGTGAAGTATGAGTATCTAAGTATCCATGTTTCATACTCATTGCTGATTATAGAAGTGACGGTAAGCTTGTTCTTCATGCAGTAGTTGTTTGCACTTAGGTGGAAGACCTCTTCGTAGTTGGTCTAATAGAGACATGGCATCATTAGAAATTTTGACTGGAATGATTTACCCTGTCATTTTACTTCAACCTCTATATTGAGTAATTTTGATACAATCGTTCATGTTTGTTGGAATCAATCATTCTGTTTATGTTGCAGCTGGTTTATGTTGTGGTTATTGATGAGCTTTGATTCAACGCTTGTTTGTTGAAACTAGTGATTCTGTTTATGGCTGTTTTAAAGACAGCTCCAACTACTCAATGTGTCCAAACTGTGAGTAGGTTTTACCTCGCCGCCAGTCCACGGCACGGCGAATCAATAATGTGTCCAGACGGTGAGACGGCTGTCGCCAACTCGGGACTAGCTAGGCCATCGTCGGCTACGGATGGCGGCCAGTAGTGGGGCATTCAGAATTTGCTGCGAACGGCAGGCTGCCGCCTGAGTAAGTCATGCACTTGGCGTAGCCCGTGGCGACTTGATCTCAGACCGCTCGCTAGTAGCCCTTGTTGATTTGAAACTAGACACCGCAACGAGATAAAACATCCTTATCTTATCACTTACAGCATATAGTAAGACCTGGTGACATACTACCACGTTTATAAATTATTAACATCATTGACCTTTTTAAAAGTTTGACCATTCGTTTTAATCATTTTTAAAAAAAAATATCATATATTTTATTTTTGTTGTAATGTGTTTAATCACGAAAGATATTTGAAATATAACATATAATATTTTATATAAGAAGAATGATTAAATAGAACAGAAAAAAGTGAATGACAATAACAATCTAGGAACAGAGGGATAACTTACTGCACGCATCATCTTCTCTCAGCTAGAAGCAGAAGGGGATTCTTCCGGTGCACGGTCAAGCCGTTCTGTTCTTCCAGGTCCACCTCACCACCAGGCGGCGTGCGCCAGTCGAAGCAGAAGAGCAGGTTGGCCAGTAGCAGCTCGACGACCACCGTGGCAAAGTGCACGCCGGGGCAGCTCCTCCTGCCGACCCCGAACGGCACGAGGGCGAAGCTGTCGTGCCAGGGCTTGTGGTCGCTGAGGTCAGCGATCTCCTCGTGCCGCTCGGGAAGAAACCTTGCGGCGTCGAGGCCCCACGCGGCACGGTCCAGCCCGATGGCCTTGGCGTTCACGAGCACCCGCGTGTTGGCCGGGATCTCGAAGCCATACACCGTGCACGGTTCGATGGTCTCGCGGTGCACGAGTGGCCCCGGCGGGTGGAGCCGCATGGCCTCCCGGATGACTTGCTTCAGGTATTTGAGCCCCGGAAGGTCGGCCTCCATGACCATGTCGTCTCTGCCTCCGCTGCCGGACACGACGCTGCGCACCTCATGCTGCGCCTTGGCGAGGATGTTCGGGTGCCTGAGCAGTTCCGTCATCGTCCACTCCACTGTGGCCGCCGCCGCGTCCGTCCCGGCGACAAACATGTCCTGATGATGCAAACAAAACGTTCAGTCGCGGGCCTCGCGGCCAGTCTCATCCGCCGGAGAAAGAAGCATTTTATCCGTCACGCGCACGTTGCCTTAATTGTACGTACCGTTAGGATGCCTTTGATCTGGCTCCGGCTACCGAACGTGCTGCCGTGCGCCGGATCCCCGTGCAGGCGGAGAAGCACGTCAACCAGGTCATGGTTCCTGGATGCCTCGCCGGGCTTCTTCTTCTTCTTCATGTGATCGTCGATGACGCGCTCGTAAAACGCGTCGAGCTCCTGGAAGTTCCGCTCCAGCCGCCTCCGCAGCCCACGCAGCGCGTCCAGCCACCCCAGCCAGGGGATGTAATCTGCCACGAAGAACGCGCCCAGAAGGAACTGCGTCTCCTCCAGCACAGCGCCGGCGTCGATGCTCTGGTCACCCTCGTCGTCGCCGAACGCCACGCGCCGCACGATCATGTTGCTCGTGGCCATGAGCTTGCTGCTCAGGTTCACAGGCTCGCCGGCCCTGGCCAGGTCATCAATGTCTGCGACGAGCGCGGCGGCCTCGCCTTCGCGGACGTCGCGGAAGCTGCGCACGCGCGGCGCGCCGAGGAGCTCGGAGAGACAGGCCCTGCGCGCGGCGCGCCAGAACGCGTCCGGCGGCGCGAAGGAGATGTTGCGCAGGCCGTAGGAGAGCCTGGCGGCGGCGTAGAGCGCCGGGCGGCCGGACAAGGCGCGGTCGCTGTCCCGGAACGCGGCGCGGGCGGCCTCCGCGCTGGAGACGACGAGCGTCGGCACCGAGCCGAGGCGGAGCAGCATGAGCGGCGCCGCATGGTCGGCGGCCAGCGACGCGAGGGAGGTGTGCGGGAGCGCGCCCAGCTGGTGGAGGTTGCCGATGAGTGGCAAGCCCCTTGGACGCGGCAGGGACGGTGGCGAGGTGGTGCACCGAGTAGATGACGCGGGCAGTAGCCGTTTGAGGAGAATCGTGACGACGACGAGGAGGAGGCCTGCAAGGAGCTCGTTAGTTTTCAGTGTCTCCATGAACGTTGGTCGGGACGATGGTGCTGCCTGTTAGAGTCACCTTCAATCTCCTGAAGCACCTATATAGAAAGGCATGCGCGCTAGGCTGTGCCCATATTTTCAGAAATTCAAGGGGGCAAACGGAAAACAAACAATGTTAGAGCAACTTCAACGATTCTCCTAAATAGACCCAAAATCCTAACTTTTAGGAGTATGCTTAAAAAGTCAACTTCAGCAAGCGCTTTTAAATAGGCTCACTAAATTAGTCTGCCTCCTAAATCCTCTCTCCAACCCTCTGCAAATGGGAGGGCTCATTCCCTCCTCTAAACTACAGTTGGCGGTGGGGTTCACATTTTTTCTTTTTTTTTTTTTGTTTCTTTTTCTCTTTTTTTCTTCTCTCTTCTTTTTCCCCTTCTCCTTCCCACAACGCGCTGCCTCCCAAGTCCGGCCGCTCCACCGCCTCCGCCCACCGGCCACGCCGTCGTCGAGATGCCGCCTCACTCCAGCGGCGTCGCCACCGCCCCACGGCCTCCTCCTCGTCGGCCGCGCCACCGACGGGATGCCCGCCTCCCTCCGTCCGCGTCGCCACCGAATCGCCGCCTCCTCCCGAAAAGTCACGCCGCCACCGGCCCCACCACTTCCCTCCCAAAGCGCCCTACGAACCTCGACTAGGGGCGATCGGATCTAGCCACGGTGTTGGCGGATCTTGCGATCACGAGCGCTGCTCGGATCCGACCACCAAGCCGCACCCGTCGCCTGCTATCGTGGTCTGCCCCGGGGTCGGGCGCGGCATTCGGCCACCGACGATAGCCGGAGGAGCTCGCCGGCTACGGAATCGCAAGGTCTTGGACGGCAAGGGCACAATTCGTGTGACGAGGCACGGCACGGGACATTGTCGCCGGTCATCCTCGACCGCCGTGCTCCGCAGCTCCGAGATTCAATCGAAACTCGCTAAGACTTGGTGCCATGCATGGATACGAGGCGAGGTGGGAAGGGTCCTGCGCGGCGGTAGCGAGTAAGAGTCCGGCGCAACATCGACGTAGCAGGGCGCGTGGCTTCGGTTCCTGTTCACGGCGGATCTTGCCGTGGTAGGTGGGTCTCGCCAGATCGGGGCTAGGTTGAGAGGTCCTGCAGGAGTTTAGAAGTGTTTTGGACCCCCCCCCCCACACACACACACACACCAAAAAAAAAAAGTTTTACGGGCGACTCCAAAATCTGTATTCCGGGGCTCTATTTCGGAGGACCGCTGGAGTTGCTCTTAGACGAGGGTGTTGAAGTTGACAAAATTAATAGAAACATGTTGAGTCTAAATGTAGAAGGATATAACACGAAATAGGCATTTGCATAATGTGAGTAGGCTTTACCTCGCCGCCAGTCCACGGCATGGCGAATCAATAATGTGTCCAAACGGCTGTGGCCAACTAAGGGACTAGGCCATCGTCGGCTACGGACGCCGGCAGTAGTGGAGCATTCGGAATTTGCTACGAAACGGCGGCCGCCGCTTCATATTATGTCGTACTTGTACCAGTTCGTGCATGGGCAGCGAACTCATCCCAGCTGTTCTGGGATCTAAAACAACTGTAGTCTTTGTGAACTGAAACTAGACAAAGCAAAGAAAGGAAACGTCCTTATCAATTATCAGCGTATAGTAAGACCTGGTGACATATCACTTCACGGCATCATCTTCTCTCAGCAAGAAGCAGGAGGGGATTCTTCCGGTGCACGGTCAACTCGATGTCCTCCTCCAAGTCCACCTGGGCACCCGGCGGCGTGCGCCAGTCGAAGCAGACGAGCAGGTTTTTTTGTGTGTGTATGTGTGTCCTAGCCACCGAGGGTACCCCACTTCAGACGGGAGTTTCTCCATCCCGATCTTTTTGTTTACCAATAAGAACAGAACATTGAGAAGTACAAGTTGGGTCGCTATTCCTGAGTTGTCAGGTAGTTCACTTGAATATCATGAGTTGCTTTGCTGCATTACAATCGGTTCGTTGACTTCAGAGTGATCAACGTTCAGATTACAGGTGAGTTCCTTACCTATCTTAATTCTTTAGTATTGAGGTGTACAGAAGATCATCAGTTAGCCTCAACGTTGATTGTTGTATTGCTAGCTATTTTCTTTTGTTTTACCCCTTTTCCTGGAATTGGTTTTATGACCTTAGTCTGGACTTTGTATCCTTATAATGTACTAGTACTCTTTAAATCTCAAGCTTATTATATACCACGGGTGCAGGCTTGGGTTTCTGCAAACTGTCCACGGCACGGCGAATCAATAATCTGCCCAAACGGCTGTCGCCAACTAGAGACTAGGCCATCGTCGGCTATGGTTGCCGGCCAGCAGTGGAGCATTCGGAATTTGCTACGAAACGGCGGTCGCCGCTTGAGAAAGTCATATGCGCTTGACCGTGGCGACTGTACCAGACGGCTCGGTAGCAGCCCTTCTTTACTCTTTAATCAATCTCGGTAGCAGCCCTTGTTGATCGAGACGGGTGCGAACAGCAGCAGATATCGTACTCGTACCGATTCATGCATGGGCTGCGATCTCATCCCAGCTGTTCTGGGATCTAAAACAACTGTACGTGGATATGATAGGTACAGAGCCTTTCATATAAAAAAAAGGTACAGAGCCTTTGTTAACTGAAACTGGACAGGATAAATTTCTTATTTGTCATTGAAAATTCTACCTTTTTTTATTTGTCATGGAAATATTTCAATCCCCTTATTTGCCATTCGATTAAAAATTTTATCCCTTATTTGCCACTCTAGTCTTTTTAGTTTATAGAAATTTTGCTCGCGTCATTAGAATGTTTATGCTACGGTAGTAAATAGGTTTGTCTTAGTATATACTTCATGTCAAAAAAGTTTCAAATTTTTGAATGAATATTAGTGCTAAATATTATTTTTCCTCGAAATTACCTTTAATTATCATAATTTTTTTTCATAAAACACACACCGAGACATACCTATTTTGCTACTATAGTACGGACATTATAGCAGTAGAAGCAAAATTTTCTAACATCCAAAGTTACTAGAGTGGTACATAAGACATGCAAATTTGAACCCAATAACAAATAAGAGAATTAAAAATTTTAATGGCAAATAAAGGAGAGGTATAATTTTCGATGGCAAATAAGGAATTTACCCTATCAATTATCAGTGTATTCGAACTGTCCTGGTGACGAATCACTTCACGGCATCATCTTCTCTCAGCAAGAAGCAGGAGGGGATTCTTCCGGTGCACGGTCAACCCGATATCCTCCTCCAGGTCCACCTGGGCACCAGGCGGCGTGCGCCAGTCGAAGCAGAAGAGCAGGTTGGCCAGCAGCAGCTCCACGACTGCCGTGGCGAAGTGCACGCCGGGGCAGCTCCTCCGTCCGACCCCGAACGGCACGAGTGCGAAGCTGTCGTGCCAGGGCTTGTGGTCGCTGAGGTCAGCGATCTCCTCGTGCCGCTCCGGCAAGAACGCCGCCGCATCGGGTCCCCACGCGGCCTGGTCCAGCCCGATGGCCTTGGCGTTCACGAGAACCCGCGTGCCCGCCGGGATCTCGAAGTCATACACCGTGCAGGGTTCGATGGTCTCGCGGGGCACGAGGAGCGGCACCGGTGGGTGCAGCCGCATGGCCTCGCGAATCACCTGCTTCAGGTACGTGAGACCCGGGAGGTCCGCTTCCCGGACCATGCCGTCTGAGTCTCTACCGGACACGACGCTGCGCACCTCGTGCTGCGCCTTGGCGAGGATTTCCGGGTGCCTGAGCAGTTCCGTCATCGTCCACTCCACTGTGGCCGCTGCCGTGTCCGTCCCGGCAATGAACATGTCCTGATGCAAATAAAGCCAAAAAGTTCAGTCGGCCAGTCTCATCCGACCGAGAAAAAGAAACATATTTCCTGCCACGTGCACGTTTAATTGTACGTACCGTTAGGATGCCTTTGAGCTGGCTCCGGCTACTGAACGTGCTGCCGTGCGCCGGATCACCGTGCAGGCGGAGAAGAACGTCAACCAGGTCCTTATCCTTGTTGGACGCCTCGTCGCGCCTCTTCTTCTTGATGTGATCATCGATGACGCGGTCGTAGAACGCGTCGAGCTCACGGAAGTTCCGCTCCAGCCGCCTCCGCATTCCGCGGAGCGCGTCCACCCACCCCAGCCAGGGGATGTAATCGGCCACGAAGAACGCGCCCAGAAGGAACTGCGTCTCCTCCAGCACAGCGCCGGCGTCGATGCTCTGGTCACCCTCGTCGTCCCCGAACGCCACGCGCCGCACGATCATGTTGCTCGTGGCCATTAGCTTGCTGCTCAGGTTCACGGGCTCGCCGGCCCTGGCCAGCTCATCAATGGCCGCGACGAGCGCGGCGGCCTCGCCTTCGCGGACGTCGCGGAAGCTCCGCACGCGCGGCGCGCCGAGGAGCTCCGACAGTGAGGCCCGCCTGGCGGCACGCCAGAACGCGCCGTCGGGGTGGGAGAAGACGATGTCACGCAGGCCGTAGGTGATCCGGGTGGCGGCGTACTGGGTCGGGCGGCCGGACATGGCGCGGTCGTTGGGCTTGAACGCGGCGCGCATCGCGTCGGCGGTGGAGACCACGAGCGCCGGCACGGAACCCAGGCGGAGCAGCATCAGCGGCGCGTCGAGACGGGCGGCCAGCGCGGCGAGGTTGTTGTGCGGGAGCGCGCCGAGCTGGTGGAGGTTGCCGATGAGGGGAGGCCTCTGGGCCGCGGCAGAGACGGCGATGTGGTGCTGCACCGATTCGATGGCGCGGGCAGTAGTTGCTTCAGCAGAAGGATTGTAACTAGGACGAGGAGGAGGCTCGCAAAGATCTCATTTCCTTGGAGCATCTCCATGATCGTTGTTGGTTGGTGGTAGTGAAAACGCGTGGAGTCACCTGCAGTTTCCCGAAGCGGGATATATGGTGCTCCTATATGTAGACTACTGCATCGGGAAAGTGCTGTTTGTTTTGACAACTACTAGTAACGATCAAGGCGGCTAAAAAATTATGCAGTCAAACCTTTGAATATACCAACCTATCTGCAAATAGCTAGGTTCTCTCTGGAACCTATCTGCTTTCAGATTTGATGACGTGACTTGCTCCTATAGTCCTATCCTGGCCGCCTTGACACCCTCCTCCTCTCCAAGCACCTTGCACCGTTCAAGCAGAGACGGCACCGCATTCGCTTCCATGCCCTAGAGGCCTCCCTCTCATCGGCAAACTCCACCAGCTCGGCTCGGTCCCGCACGCCAACCTCACTGCTATAGCCGAAAAGCACGCGGCGCCGCGCATGCTGCTCCGGCTCGGATCGGTGCCGACGCTCGTCATCTCCACCGCCGAGAGGCGGCCCGCGCAGCGTTCCGGGACAGCGACCGCGCCATGTCCGGGCGCCCAGCGCAGTGCGCCGCCACCAGGCTCTCCTACGGCCTGCAGGACATGAGCTTCTCGTCCCCTGACAGCCCGGTCTGGCGCGCCGCGCGCTGAGCCTGCCTCTCCGATCTTCTCGCGGCGCGCCGCGCGTGCGCGCGTTCCGCGACATCCGCGAGAGCGAGGCCGCCGCGCTCGTCGCCGCCGTAACCGAGAGTGGTCATGCTCGTGTGAACCTGAACGATAAGCTCGTGATCGTGCGCCCTGTCGCCTTCGGGGACGACGGCGCAGTGACCGTCGAGTGCAAGCCTGCCCTCGAGGAGGCGCAGAAGCTTTTCGGTGCGTGTTTCGTGGCTCGGGTGGATGTCCACGCTCCGTGACGCGCGGAGGCGGCTGGAGCGGAACTTCTGCGAGCTCGACGCGTGCTACCAGCCTGTCATCGATGATCATCTCAAGAAAGCGGCGTGCTGCGGTCTCGAAGTAGGAGGATGAAGACTTTGTTGACGTTCTCATCCGACTGGTCAGCAGCCGTAGCCAAATCAAAGGCAGCCTGATGCTATGGATGAGTTGCGCCTTTTTATAGAGAGAACGTACGTACAAAATAGAAATCGGTCTGGATCCGGGAGCGTGTGGGACGGATGCAGCGGTATTCGTGCCGGAGCAGCACGAGGAGATCGCCGACCTTCCGTCTTATACACAAAATATGTTGCTTTTCCGATCTGATTATTATCGATAGATAAATAAGGGAAACTGAGAGTTTCCAATGAAGTCTCTGTGATTTTCGAACCAAGTATCCAACAAAAATGTGATGTCTACCATTTCCCATTGAATGTGGATAAAATATGAAAAATGCCTAGCGATCCCGAAGTAGCTCAGACTTTCTTTGTGTCATTGTGTGTGGGTAACTACGTGGCAATGAAAGAGTTTAAAAGGAAATGGCCATTTTAGCACGGAGTCCGCCCGTGTGATCCTGGTGGCCACTAACGACTTGTAGGTCCCTTGATAGCCCACTAACGCAGGAGATAGCATGGCCAGACGTTACGCCGACCATCAGTATCGACACAGGCCTCAGAACCATCGAACGCCCGAGATGCAGGAGGTTTCCGTGGACGCTTGCAATCCCGCAGGTGATGTCGAAGACCATGATAGTTGAAGCAGCGAGTGGGAAGATGACGTGTCGTTCTCTTGTGGCTTGGATGTCGAGTGATACACTTCTCCAATGTATTGGCTAGGATACAAAATACTATGACAATGTTTCTTTACCTGGGGAGGGGGGTACATATGACCCTATACTCTTAAGTAGTAATGACTGAAGTAGCGAGTGCCGCCTATCGTGTCGTGCTCTCGGCCCATGACATGACACGAATGCACTCGCTACTTTTTTAGCTCATGTGTTTTGCACAATGAACATGTTTAAAATAGGGTCTAGGGTGAAAAAAGAGTGGAATATGAAGTATGAGTTTTGACCTCCGGACCTCATGTATTCAAAGGAGTTGTTTTAACGCTGCACCAATTTTACCATGGAGTAGGTGTCGGAGAATGGATTCCAACATATGGGGGGTTAGCCAAACCGCCCCTTGAGGTTCGGTCAAGGGATGAAACACGTTGCAATCTCCGAATAAATACCGACTCGGTAGCGAATGAATAACGAATAAAGCACACGGGGATTTTTACCCGGGTTCGGGCCGCAAGAGATGCGTAATACCCTACGTCCTGCTTGTTTGTATTAGTTGTAAGAACAAGTACATGGTTGGAGCTTAAGAGAGGCTCCCATGGAGTTCCTATCTAGCGGAAGCCGAAGAGCTTGTGTCCTCTGTAAGCTAAAGAGAAGTCCCCCTTTACTAGCCCCGGGTCCTCCTTTTTATTGAGAAAGGGCCGCCCACATGTGGGTAGTAAAGGCCAATAAATGCGTGCAGCTAGTAGTTGGGAGAGAGAGGAGTGGGGGACAGGCCACCTTGAGCCGCGCGCCTGCCTCGCTGCTCGCTGTCTCGCGCGTGGAGTGTTGCTTGCTACGGCTTTGCACATTTGCACAAGCAAGTGGAGGTGGGCCCCCTGCCTTCGACTTGGTGAGCATCAACGTCGCTTGAGAGGAGAATCCAATGGATTTTGTCCTGTAGCTTTTATCTTGATTGGGTTCTCGAGATCTTCCGTGGCTTGCTCCCGTGTAGTAGACGGTGTGGGGGACCCATGTTCCCTGTACACCGACAGGAGCCCCGGGCTCATTACGGGCGGTGAGGTGGCCGGTGATGAGGCCAAATTGTCTTCTTCGTCGTCGTTGCGTCTTCATAAATTTATTCTCCATTGAAACGGAGTACACTAAAACTCGTTTGCAAGTCGAGCGACCATTTAACATGAAGCATTTACCGGTCATCTACGCGGGAACTACCGAGGCACAATTGCTAGAGTTTCGGAGCTGGGACGTCCTTGCGCCGTATCGGTGTCTCGGGCGCAGGGCCGGCCTAGACGACTAGGGTGTAGGTGTCGACCCCAACTCGGCGAGAACTCATGCAATCGTACCGCAATATTTTCCGCATTTATAACCGGGCGCTGAGTATTAAATGTTCTCGATCCGCAAGAGCGAGCTCGTGTGAGCGAATCGCTTAATCCCTCGGTTATCGGCTTTCTACTTCCTTTATTGGCCGTCGGGTCCAACCACGGTTGTACGATCTAGTCGCGGAATTAGACCGCTTTCGATGACATTCGGGTCGAATCTCCGACAACAACTTTATGGAAGTGTAAGCGTCGGCGCTATAAGGAACGTAGCGCTCGCGAGGAGTGGTTGTGTGCCGTGGCGATTCAGCCTTGGCGGAACCATTCGCGAGCGCGTAAAGTCGGTCAGCTTGCGGACCCGTGACGAGACAAGTAGCGGTGGTGCGTCGTGGTTGCACGACGGCTTTGTATATCCATTGATAACATAGACGATTTTTGCACCCGTAGTTAAAAGGGCGACTTTCCGCCGGCGCGGGCTACGTGAGTAGACTTCGGTGCAACCGGTAGCGAACCGATCACGTAGGGAGCGGGCCACCGAAGTGGACTTGGTTCGACCGGAGTCGACCACCGGAGTGGATTTGGTGCGACCGAGTCGGCTTTCCACTCTCTAGCCATCATGGGACTTTTTGCGATTGTGCGGGACAATCGGCTTTATGCGCTCGCAGTGGCGAGCGGCTTTCTCGCGACTGCGGCCTAGCACCGTAGTCGGCTTGAGAATTACCACGCCGGTGGTAATCCAGGTGCGGATACACAAGGTAATCCAGCTTTATTGCGTCTGCGAGACGGACGGCTTTGGTGCGTCGTGGTTGCACGACGGCTTTGCCGCTAGAGTAGGCAACCTATGCGGACTCAATCCGGTCGGACTTGATTTTGGAGCGATCAAGTGGCGTGGTCGATCCGAAGCGGCTGCACGAGATAATTTGTTAGAAAATTTTATTGAAATGTACTTACGGTGTCGCGAAGCTGTCGTTGCGTTGCTTGATGATGGTGCGGTACTCGGTGTATACCCCGAGTGGGGTTAGCCCCGAGCTCGTGCCGGTGCGAAAGCGGGTTGTAAGCAACGACGCGAGGTTGTCGTGTGGCTTCACTCATGAGCACATGGGCATGCACTCGTTACGCGGGGCGGCTTCTATTTCCACCAGAAGTCAAGAACGGGCACCCACGAGGCATACGATGTCGAGACCGCAAGCGGCTCGTCGGCCGGGTTGCTTGGAGTCGCGTGGGAGCGCCTGTCCGGGTCGCCGCGGACATGTGGGCCTTCCGGCCGGAGTCGCCAAGACGTGTGGGACGTCATGGTCGTCGCACTCGGGTCGGCGGCGCGTCCGGCGGTTGGCGTCGCATCCGGGTCCGCGGCGCGTACGGGGCTGTTGGCGTCGTATCCGGGTCCGCGTAGCTGCCTCGTCCGCGGCGCGTCCGAGTCAACGTTGCCGCGTCCGGGTGGTCGGCGGCGCGTCCGTGTGGCCGGTGCCACGTCCGAGCGTTGCGACGTCGTCGGTGACGCGTCCGAGTCAACGTTGCCGCGTCCGGGTGGTCGGCGGCGCGTCCGGGTGGCCGGTGCCGCGTCCGGCCGTTGCGGTGTTGTCGGCGACACATCCAGGCCGTTGGCGTCGCATCCGGGCCCGCGTTGCTGCATCGTCGGCGGCGCGTCCGAGCGGTGGGCGTCGCATCCGGGTGCTCGGAGCGGTGTCGTCCGGGTGAACGCGGCGAAGTCGCCGGTCGGTTGTCGTCGAGTCGACTCCTCTTGTCGGAGTCGTCGTAGGCATGCGTGCGAGGAAGCGAGCGCCGACTTGGAACGGCGAGGTCGTCGGTCGAGTCACCCGGGACCCGGGGACCTGCTGCCTGCCGCCGTTTCCGGGTCACAGCAGCCGGCTACGCAGAGTGCTCGGCGTCGTCGCCGCCCGAGTGTCGTTTGCGGGCTTGTGGCCGTCGATGCAGCAAAGGAAGTAACCAGCCGGGTTGCCGTTCCCATGCATGTCGCCAAGCGCAGGTCCGGTTGAGCCCCCGCAGGCTGCCGTTCGCGTGAAGCCATCGCCGCTACGACGCAGCATGCTTCCGGGTGGTCGGCGTCGTGCCGGGTGGCCGGCGTCGCGTCCGGTAGGTCGGAGCCGTTGTCCGGGTAGCCGTGCGAGTCACTTGGGGACTCGGCGACTTATGGCTCGTCGCCGTCTCCGGTCGTGAAAGTCGCCTAGAGGGGGGTGAATAGGCGATAATCCCGAAAAACACTTAATTTAACAAATTAAATACGCAGGAAAGATTTGTCCGACTCAAATGTCCGACTATAGTAGGATAAGTCCGACTATGGACTAATATCCGACTAGAGTAGGACAAATCCGACTCCCTCGTGCGGAAAGAGAACGGGAGTCAAGATGGACAAATCCGCGGAAATAAAGCAACAAGCAAGCAGCTAGCAACACAAGAAAGCTAAGGCTACAAGGGGACAAGCAAGCAAGCCACCTATGCAAGTAAATCTAGGAATTTAAGCAAGAACACCCTAGAGCTATAGCACATCAATTTGCAAGAAATAAAGGGGAGACACAAAGACACACGATTTTTCACCGAAGTTCAGCTCCACCAAGAAGCCTACGTCTCCGTTGAGGAGTCCACCAAGGACCGGGTTGCTCTCAACCCTAAACCTCGTCAAACCGCCACAAAGGCCGGTTTAAATCCACTAAATCAAAACTCCACGACGGGAGGGGCAATACAAACGACCCGAGTCTCAACCACAAGCTTGGGAGCTCGCCGGGTAACGCCTAACCGTCTAGGGGATGAATCCCCAAGAGTAACAAACACACCAAGTACCGGCGATGGAAGAAATCAAGTGCTCTTGAGATGGAGATGAAGCTCAACGATTTTCTCCTCAATCTTCTCACAAATCCACCAAGGATTGGAGTGGGGAATCAAACTTGAAGAAGAGGAGAGCTTGAGTGAGTTGGGGAGTATTTTTGAGAATGTGGTGAGTGCCAACCGGCCAAAAGTGGACGAGGTCCACTTTTATAGCCGGGGCACTCAAAAGAGCCGTTGGCTCGGATCCGACTCGGATATATCCGAGTGAGTAGGATATATCCGATCGCTAGGGTTTCGAAAGATTGGATTTCGCTCCGGAGTTCGAGTCTTAAATCCGACAAAACTCGGATATGTCCGAGTACTCTCGTGGAGTCGGATATATCCGACCGAGTCGGATTGTCCGACTCCTAGGGTTTCAAAGGTGTGCCACGGTTACGGAGTCCGACTCTCTGTCCGACCGAGTCGGATATGTCCGACTCCATGTGGAATTTTCTTTGGCTAGCTCTCTCGGAGTCCGAGTCCAATATCCGAGTGAGTCGGATATGTCCGACTCCAAATGATATTTTGTGTTTGGAATGAGTTTTGAGCACTTTCATTTTTCACACCTCACACTTGTGTGTCCCTCTTGATAGTACGGTGTTTCCTATACTCAAGACATAAATAAAAGGCTTCAAAGCTTGATCTTGAGCATGAGTGATCCATTTATCAAAACTTGCACGTATGAGAGAGTATGACCACTTCCTTTTTGTGTTTCTTTGCTCTCAATTGAATTTTAGATATGCACTGCGCACAAGCTCATCTAGAATATTAGTCCGTTTTAATTGTATTGACGTCAATCACTCAAAACCATAATTAGGGGCCTAGATGCACTTTCAATCTCCCCCTTTTTGGTGATTGATGACAATACAACTAAAATTCACAATTAAATGTAAAAAGAGCATGAACAAGAGAGCAAGTAGAAGAGAGCTCCCCCTAAATGTGTGCATGAGTTGAATTCAATATTTGGTCATTTTAAAACCAAAAGCACATATTTGAGAGAAAACAAGAGAGCTCCCCTAAAACCATGCATTTTATTCACAAGGCATATAATAAGAAAGAACAACAACGATGCATATGTTATGTGAAACACACAAATGCAACTAGAAATTAACAAATAACATTACACCATCCATCAGCCATAGAGCATAGTTTATCACATAAATAATTAGAACGAGTTATTACAAATAAAAAACACACCACATAGTTCACCACGATTACAACTCAAAAGTGGCAACATGTCCATAAAGTAAAACAAGATACAAGAGCAACTCTCACTTGCTCTACTCACAACGGAAACTCGGGAATTTTTACTTCTCCCCTTTGGCATCAAAACACCAAAAAGGAGGAGAGGAGGTCTACTCATCATCGCCCCAATCCTCATCGTCGTCGTCGTCTTCTTCTTCTTCTTCTTCCACAGCGAGGCCCTTGCCTTTGGGATCCTCGACCCCCTCCTCTTCTTCCTCTTCTTCTTCCTCGGAAGCTGCTGCCACGAGGCTCATCCTCCTCATAGTGAAATCGAGTGTGAGTGGAGGTACCGGTGGGAGCCGTGGTGAAAGCGGGACTCGAAGAGAAAGGTGGTGGTGGAAAGTAGCCAAAGTAGAGCGACTCATCCGGGGTGAATGAGTCCCAAGGATACTCAACTGGAGGTGGTGGAGGTGCTGGCTCGGGAGACGGAACCCTAGGAGAGGTGATCTGCAGATGATCAAGAATGATCTTTTGTCTTGCCTTTACCACCTCATGATCCTCGCTTGAGGCTGTCCACCTTGGCATCTATCCTCCGGCACATGCTGAAGATTCCCTTGAGCATCTTGAATAGAGCACTCTTGCTCTTTGTGCTAGCACCACGACCACGGGCTCTATCTCGGACGAGGAGCCGTGCTAGAGCTAGGAGCCGTAGAACGAGTAGCACGGGTCCGAGTAGGAGCAGGAGCAGCTGAAGCATCCGGAGGAGCACCAAAGGATGGGGTCTTAGGAGCATTGGCCGGCATCCTAGGCTGAAGGGGTTTGTGCGTGCAGTCCTTGTTGAAAGTCTTCTTGGAGATCTTCTCAATCATGCACATCACAAAAGGTGCATACACACAAGCACGTCTAGCGTCCACAGAGCGAGTGCCACATCTCACTCGAAGATAAAGTCCCACACATTGAATTTCCTTTGAGTGGGCAAGATATGAAATAGATCCTTGGCATATGATGCAACATGATCTGCATTGCCACCCCTAGGAGAGAGAGTGAGGCGAAGCATCCTGTGCAAGACCACATAGAGAGGCTTGAGACCGTGAGCAAAGGGTGGCTTGCACGTGTCCTCATCCTCATACATGTACCTCATGAGCTCCGGGTTGAGAGAATCTGAATCATGCAAGCGAAGATCCCCGTTCATTGTGTCCCTCAATCCAAGAATGTTTGCAAATCTACCGAAGGTACAAGACAGCTTCTCTCCATCGGTCATCCACCAAAATCTGCCCAAGTTCTTGTCAAAATACACAGTGGAGTAGAACTGACACACTATCTCCCGGTTCCAATCATACTTGAAGCACATGATCTCCTTGAGTCCATGAAACTCACACATAGCAATGACCTCATCAAACAAGGCTCGTGTGCCTCGCTAGCCATGTAGTCCCAATCTATGTACTGCATTGGCACCGTGGGCTTCACCTTGCTCCCGTAGGCACACATGTACCAGTCCGTGTGAAAGTGAGACCGGAAACGGTTGTCTAGAGACTCCCGTTCCATGTCAAACCAGTTCATCTCTCTTGCTTCAGCTTGCCACTGCCTCAGCCCCTTTGATATAGTCAATCATCACACGGTCAACTCCGGGATGGATCACCACATCCCTCATCTCCCTGCGGATCTCGGTGGGTTCCTCTTCTTCCCTTGGTTCAACAATAGGAAGATGGATGGTTCTACTCCTTTTCTTTCCGGCAACTTTTGCCCTCTTTTCCGGATGGGGGTTGGTAGATGAACGACCCATGCCGACAAGAGATAAACAAGGAACGGTATAAGATGAATAGCATAGACATTTGAGTTTGGATAGAAGTAATGCACAATTTCGAATTTTAGTGAAAATTCTGTTGGAGTCGGATATATCCGATCGGGTCGGACAAAATCCGACTAGTCGAGGGAGTCGGATATATCCGACTCACTCGGACATGTCCGACTACAACAGGATTTTTACTAAAATCGATATTCCGCATAGATCTACCGCACATTCCTAGCCATATTGCGTTTAGAGCATCTATAGCATCCTAGGAACAACATCTATGCAACATCTAGGCAGGGGAAACACTAGAACACCTAATCCATGGAAGTTGACTTTAAACCCTAGGTGAAAAGATGGGATTAGGGGAAGAACCTTGGAACCAACAATGGAGTCGGATAGAGTCCGAGTAGGAGGAGCCTTTCCCCCACAAATCACTTGGAATCGCCGGTGGAGGAGGGAGATCGCCGGAGAAGTACTTGCGCCGCCGGTTGAAGAGGAGAGAGAAAGATGGAGTTTGAATGAGGAGATAGGGTGAAGGGGTAAGTTGGATTCGGGCTTATAGGGTAAAAATCCCGTGGAGTCGGATATGTCCGACTCCGTCGGACAATGTCCGACTCTTCGGAGATAGTCGGATAAATCCGACCGGGTCGGATAAATCCGACTCTGCGGTTTTTAATCGACTTGCCCCATGAGCAGTAAAGATCCCTCACTCTTTTTCTCTCTTGATCTCAATTAAACTTAAGGACATGTGCTAAAAACTTCATTGGATGTAGCCAGCTACAATCAATCACTCCAACAATGATTACATCCAAATCCGCATGATCCAAAGATCAAGAACCAAATAATTTCGAAAAACAAAACATACAAGATTTTTCAAGAATTTTATTTTTCAAAAACAATTACTCTAAGTCACAAGCAGATATGCAAGCCTTCAAGCCACATTACTAGAATCAAGAATATTTAGCTCACTCCTTAAATAACAAAAACGACTTTCGTCTAGTGGCTTGGTGAAAATATCGGCTAATTGTTCATCGGTTCTCACATGACTCACTTCAATATCCCCTTTGATAGAATGATCTCTCAAGAAGTGATGTCTAATATCTATGTGCTTTGTGCGCGAATGCTCAACGGGGTTGTAAGCTAGCTTTATGGCACTCTCGTTGTCACATAGGAGTGGAATACGGTTCAACTTATAACCATAGTCCCTTAGAGTTTGTCGCATCCATAATAGTTGTGCACAACAACTACCGGCTGCCACATACTCCGCTTCGGCTGTGGAAAGGGCAACGGAATTTTGTTTCTTGGATGACCATGACACTAGAGACCTACCCAAGAATTGGCAAGTCCCGGAGGTACTCTTCCTATCCACTTTGTCCCCGGCATAATCCGCATCGGAATAGCCTATTAGGTTGAACTTTGAACCCTTGGGGTACCAAAGCCCTAGGTTGGGTGTGTGCACTAAATATCTCAAGATTCTTTTAACGGCCACCATGTGGCACTCCATAGGAGCGGCTTGAAAACGTGCACACATACACACACTAAGCATGATATCGGGCCTAGATGCACAAAGATAAAGCAAAGAGCCGATCATAGAGCGAAAAACCTTTTGATCAACCGGCTTGTCTTTCTTGGTGAGGTCGAGATGGCCGTTTGTAGCCATGGGTGTCTTGGCGGGCTTTGCCTTGTCCATGTCAAACTTCTTCAATATGTCTTGAGTGTACTTGGCTTGACATAGGAAAGTGCCCTCCTTGAGTTGCTTGACTTGAAATCCTAGAAAGAATGTCAACTCTCCCATCATAGACATCTCGAACCTCTTTGTCATTATCTTGCTAAAATCATCACAAAATGTTTGATTAGTAGAACCAAATATTATGTCATCGACATAAATTTGGCACACAAATAAGTCATGATCAAAACGCTTAGTGAAGAGGGTTGCATCGGCCTTGCCCATTTCAAAACCCTTTTTCAAAAGGAAATCCCTAAGGCATTCATACCATGCTCTTGGTGCTTGTTTAAGCCCATAGAGCGCCTTATGGAGTTTGTACACGTGATTAGGATACTTGGGGTCTTCAAAGCCCGGTGGTTGCTCCACGTACACTTCTTCCTTGATTGGTCCGTTGAGGAAAGCACTCTTCACGTCCATTTGATACAACTTGAAGTTGTGGTGAGTGGCAAAGGCAAGTAGTATCCTTATTGACTCAAGCCTTGCCACGGGGGCATAGGTTTCATCAAAATCCAATCCTTCTACTTGTGAATATCCTTTTGCCACCAATCTTGCTTTGTTCCTTGTTACAACGCCGTCTTCATTTTGCTTGTTGCGGAACACCCACTTGGTGCCCACAACATTCTTGCTTCTTGGTCTTTCTTCTAATGTCCAAACTTCATTTCTTGTGAAGTTGTTCAATTCCTCTTGCATGGCCATCACCCAATCCGAGTCCTCGAGTGCTTCTTCTACTCTAAATGGCTCCAAAGAAGAGACAAAAGAGTAATGTTCACAAAAATTGCAAACACGAGAACGAGTGATTACCCCTTTTTCTATGTCACCAAGAATTTGTTCCACGGGGTGATCACGTTGCACGCTTTGGTGCACTCTTGGGTGTGGTGGATGTGAGCTTGTTTGACCGCCGTTTTGTTCAACCTCTTGATCATGCGATATGGGTTCATCATCTTGTCTTTGAGCATGATCTTCATTGCCAACCTCTTGATCCTGATCAGCTTGATCATGATTTGTGCATGGTTGGTCTTGACTTGAGGGAGGAGGTTGATCTTGATCATTTTGCGGTTCTTGCGGTCTCACATCACCAAGTGCCATCCTTTTGATTGCTTCCCTAGGTGCCTCAACATCTGCATTGTTAATAACAACTTGCTCCCCTTGAGAGCCGTTAGATTCGCCAAACGTCACGTCCCGTGAAACTTCAACGCAACCGGTGGTTTTGTTAAAGACACGATAGGCGTGACAATTTGAACCATACCCAAGCAAGAAACCTTCATCAACTTTAGGGGAGAACTTTGAAGTCTTGGGTTTCTTGTTGAGCATGAAACATTTGCTCCCAAAAACTCGAAAGTACGAGATGTTAGGCTTTTTACCGGTTAGTAGCTCGTATGGCGTTTTCCTCAAGAGTCGATGGAGATACAACCGGTTTGAGGCATGGCATGCGGTGTTGATTGCTTCGGCCCAAAAACGATCGGAGGTCTTGTATTCATCAAGCATGGTTCTTGCCATCTCTATGAGAGTGCGGTTCTTTCTTTCAGCCACCCCATTTTGTTGCGGTGTGTAGGGAGCCGAAAACTCATGCTTGATGCCCTCCTCATCAAGGTACTCTTCAACTTGAGTGTTCTTGAACTCGGTACCGTTGTCGCTTCTTATGGCCTTGATCTTCACTTCAAATTCATTTTGTGCTCTTTTCAAGAATGTCTTGAGTACATCTTTCACTTCACCTTTATCACACAAAAAGAATACCCACGTGAAGCGAGAATAATCATCAACAATAACAAGTCCATATTTGTTACCGCCAATGCTTATGTAGGCGATGGGACCAAAAAGATCCATGTGTAGCATCTCCAATGGTCTTGTGGTTGTCACTATGTTCTTGGATGGGTGTGGTCCACCAACTTGTTTTCCGGCTTGGCATGCACTACAAATTTTATTTTTCTCAAAGCAAACATCCGTTAGTCCAAGGATATGACCGCCCTTTTGGAGTTTGTGAAGATTTCTCATACCGACATGGGCTAGTCGTCTATGCCACAACCATCCCATGTCGGACTTTGCAACTAAGCATGTGTCAAGTTTGGCTTTATCCGCGGTAAAATCCACAACATAAAGCTTCCCTTTGAGCACACCCTCAAAAGCAATCGAGCCATCACTTCTCCTTGAGACAATCACACCCTTGTCGTTGAACAAACAATTGTAGCCCATTCCACAAAGTTGTGAGATAGACAACAAATTGAAGTCAACGTTATCCACAAGCATAACCTTCGAAAGTGAATGCGGAAAAGTTAAAGGAATGTTACCATATCCCAACACATAGCCTTTTCCGTTGTCTCCAAAGGTGATATATTCATTTCTTTCTTTGCTTGGCTCAAATGACTCGAACATTTTCTTGTCTCCTGGTCATATGATTGGTGCATCCACTATCCACCACCCATGATGAGCCACCGGAGGAGTATTCCTACAAAACAATTTATGCTTTGTTTTTAGGTACCCAAATTTGTTTGGGTCCTCTCACATTAGTAACAAGTGCCTTGGGCACCCACACACAAGATTTGTGTGTCTTGTTGCGTGGCCCAACATATTTCGCATAGACGCGACCATACTTATTTCTCATTAGCACATAGGTCGCATCAAAATCATTAAAGAGAGCACAAGAGGGGTTAGGCACATTAGTACGCAAATCACAAATAAGAGAAGATTTGTTAGTATTCTTGATTTGCTTCTCCGTCTTGACTTGCTTCTTTTGGTGTCCACTCTCTTTGGTGAACTTGATGAATTCGGTGCCGTTCTTGTTGATTCTTGCATTGTGCTTGACACCTTGCTTGTACCCAATGCCATCCTTCACATGTGACCGTCTCACATTGGTGTATGCACCCCTTGCATATTCGGCTTTGGCGTCATCAACGACCTTCTTCTTCTTTTGTGCTTGGTCTTGAAGCTCTTGCACTTGCTTCTTCAAGTCACCAATGGTCTTGATGTTTCTTGTACAAGCTTCAACATCAACCTTGAGACACCTAGAACACTCAATGCTAGATGGGGGGCAAGGCGAAGATTGAGAGGAAGTAGTGTTACACTTAATTTCCTCAAATTGCACTTTAAGAGAGTTGTGATCCTTTTGCAAGTTATCACACTTCTCTTGAAGTGACACATTTGTGACTTTAAGTGTCACACTTTCATTTTCAACCATTTTTAGGGACTTCACTAAGTCCTCATTCTTCTTCCTCTCAACTTCTAGGAGCTTCTCAAGTTCAAACACTCTTTGCTTCTCTTGAACAAGCATTTCTTCTTGTTTCTCAAGAAGCTCCTCTTGCCTCTCATTGTTCTCCTTTTCCTGCTCAATAATGTCCAACAAATCAAACATGTTAGGAATTTGAGAACTAGCATTAGTGTTTACCTTGGAGCCTTTGGCCATCATGCACTTGTGCCCGGCATCATCTTCATCATCGGTCAAGCTTCCAAACAAGGAGGAGTTGGTCGGTGTTAGCCCTATTGCAAGTGAAGCAATGCCTCCCTTTTCTTCATCGGATTCCGACTCGGAGGAGGAAGATGATCCATCGGAGTTCCACTCTTGCCCAATGTGTGCTTCACCCCGACGGTACTTTCTATGCTTCTTGTACTTCTTGTCACCCTTCTTGTTTTGCTTGTTCTTGTAGTTTTCCTGGACACTCCGCCATGAAGTGACCTTTGTCTCCACAAATGTAGCACTTGTTTTTGGCCTTTCTTGACTTGCTCTTGTCTTGATCATCCTTCTTGAAGCTTCTCTTTGACATGAGCTTGTTGAATCTTTTCACGAAGAGAGCCATCTCATCATCACTATTATCATCACTCTCCTCAACCACCTTCTTTTTCTTTTCTTGTTCGGCGTTGAGAGCCAAATCATTCTTGCTCCCACTAGCCTTTTCCTTGTCTCTAAGCAAAGCGTTGATTCTATTCCCTTGATCAATTTGCTGTTTTTGGGAAAGCACCTTTCCAATCACTTCATCGGTGGTAAAGTATCTAAAGCCATCTTTGTCCCTTATGTTGGACACTATGTTTGCATCCCATGCTTGCAATGCTTGTAGTAACCTTCTATTCACATCCAAGTCCAACACCTTCTCTCCAAGTGCTCTTCTCATGTTAACTATCCTCATCATCCTATCATGGGCTTCCCTTGGCCCTTCATCCGATCCTCATGACAAAGTAGTTAAACTCTTCTCTAAGCCCTTCTAGCTTAGACTCCTTAACACTATCAATGCCCTCATGAACCAATTCAAGCTTCAACCAAATTTGATGGGCATCCTCCAATCCGGTTACCTTCTCATACTCAGCGGGACTAAGTGCGGAAACTAGAGCACTAGCCGCCGCCACATTGCATCTTACATTGAACAAGTCTTGTGCGGTTGGCTTGCTTCTACATTCCCACAAGAATCCATTTTGAGTTACACTTCTCACATTTTGATGCATTGAGTCCAAATGTAGCAAGCATCTTTGTTTTCCAATGATCAAAGTATTGACCATCAAAATATGGTAGTCTACCGGACCCTTGTCCAATATGCTCATCTCTTCCGTCATTGTAGGAGTATGGTGTTTTGTTGTAACTTATTGGCAAAGCGCTTGGCACGTGTCCATCCTTGGCAACTTCTTTTCCACTTTGGTTTCTAGCATCACCCGGTGAGTTCTCACGCCTTTCCTCACCGGCTACCCTAGGTGGTACTTCACCGCCACCACTACCACTAGCCGTTGCATCTTTCTCATTTGCCATCTTTAATCTTCAAGCTGGTGAGGCTTCAACGAAGATACCTGCTCCGATACCAATTGAAAGTCGCCTAGAGGGGGGTGAATAGGCGATAATCCTGAAAATCACTTAATTTAACAAATTAAATACGCAGGAAAGATTTGTCCGACTCAAATGTCCGACTATAGTAGGATAAGTCCGACTATGGACTAATATCCGACTAGAGTAGGACAAATCCGACTCCCTCGTGCGGAATGAGAACGGGAGTCAAGATGGACAAATCCGCGGAAATAAAGCAACAAGCAAGCAGCTAGCAACACAAGAAAGCTAAGGCTACAAGGGGACAAGCAAGCAAGCCACCTATGCAAGTAAATCTAGGAATTTAAGCAAGAACACCCTAGAGCTATAGCACATCAATTTGCAAGAAATAAAGGGGAGACACAAAGACACACGATTTTTCACCGAAGTTCAGCTCCACCAAGAAGCCTACGTCTCCGTTGAGGAGTCCACCAAGGACCGGGTTGCTCTCAACCCTAAACCTCGTCAAACCGCCACAAAGGCCGGTTTAAATCCACTAAATCAAAACTCCACGACGGGAGGGGCAATACAAACGACCCGAGTCTCAACCACAAGCTTGGGAGCTCGCCGGTAACGCCTAACCGTCTAGGGGATGAATCCCCAAGAGTAACAAACACACCAAGTACCGGCGATGGAAGAAATCAAGTGCTCTTGAGATGGAGATGAAGCTCAACGATTTTCTCCTCAATCTTCTCACAAATCCACCAAGGATTGGAGTGGGGAATCAAACTTGAAGAAGAGGAGAGCTTGAGTGAGTTGGGGAGTATTTTTGAGAATGTGGTGAGTGCCAACCGCCAAAAGTGGACGAGGTCCACTTTTATAGCCGGGCACTCAAAAGAGCCGTTGGCTCGGATCCGACTCGGATATATCCGAGTGAGTAGGATATATCCGATCGCTAGGGTTTCGAAAGATTGGATTTCGCTCCGGAGTTCGAGTCTTAAATCCGACAAAACTCGGATATGTCCGAGTACTCTCGTGGAGTCGGATATATCCGACCGAGTCGGATTGTCCGACTCCTAGGGTTTCAAAGGTGTGCCACGGTTCCGGAGTCCGACTCTCGTCCGACCGAGTCGGATATGTCCGACTCCATGTGGAATTTTCTTTGGCTAGCTCTCCGGAGTCCGAGTCCAATATCCGAGTGAGTCGGATATGTCCGACTCCAAATGATATTTTGTGTTTGGAATGAGTTTTGAGCACTTTCATTTTTCACACCTCACACTTGTGTGTCCCTCTTGATAGTACGGTGTTTCCTATACTCAAGACATAAATAAAAGGCTTCAAAGCTTGATCTTGAGCATGAGTGATCCATTTATCAAAACTTGCACGTATGAGAGAGTATGACCACTTCCTTTTTGTGTTTCTTTGCTCTCAATTGAATTTTAGATATGCACTGCGCACAAGCTCATTTAGAATATTAGTCCGTTTTAATTGTATTGACGTCAATCACTCAAAACCATAATTAGGGGCCTAGATGCACTTTCAGGTCGCCGTGTGGACCTCCGGCGTGGCCGCACGTCACTGCGCGAGTTCGTCATGAATGGAGTCGGAGATGCGTCTCGGCTCACGGTCCCGGGTCGCCGCGCGGGATGGCCGGAGCTCCGTCCTTCGCCGCTGCCGCGTTCGCGTTGCTGCTGGGATGGCCTGGAGTATGGCCTGGTGCTCGTAGTCACCCCGATGAGGGGGCCCACTCACATGCAAGTTGAGCGAAACAAGCGTGTGTGAGTCGCGCATGTGCATGCCTGCCTCCCGCAGTTCGGTGCTCATCCGAGTTCCAAGAGTCGATAGCCACCAAATAGAATAATAATAGGGATTAGTTTAACTAAAATAAGACAAGCAGCGAGCTGTGCAGTTAGTGCATGCTACTAGATGCCTCCAAAGGCTGGCCGGGCAGCAACGCGCCGCTCCCAAAGCACGCCAGGTGCAGGTCGCAGTCTGCGCTTCTGGTTAGCTTTAGGTGCACAGCGCGCTCGGCTGAAGGATGGCGTCCGGGTTGTCACCGGCGTCATTGCCGCACGGCTTAGAGCCCCCGAGCGCGCCGTTCCACGCTCTCCCGCCACGGTCGCCGGAGATACCCGGGGTTGGCCAAACTGCGTCGACAAAGTCGTCCGGGGACCTAGAGGTCAACCTGGGTAGCAGCAGAAGGTGCCGCGAGCTGGGACGCGGCTCCAAGTCGCCGTTTGAGGGGACCGTAAGTTTGGAGGTACACGTGAGATGCCACGCACCCAAGTGTCCGCCCTGGTGGTCGGACCCGTGTCCAGGTGGTCGGAGCCGTCCCGTCTCGCCCCGGTGGTCAGACCTGTGTCCGGGTGCTCGGCGCGTCGTCCAGGTGGTCAGAGCCGTACCCCGGGTGGTCGGCGCCGCGTCCGAGAGGTTGGAGCTGCCGTCCGGGTACCGCTGATGTCGTGGACTGTTGGAGTTGGAGTCGCCGCCGAGCGTGGGGCGAAGCGCGCCGCCGCTGGTGGAGCCATGAGCTCGGACACGACCCCCGTGTCGCCGCTCATTGGCGTGGAGCTCCGGCATCGCGCGGCCACGGCCGCGTTGTTGCCGTCTCGCGCAGCCCCCGAGCGTCGCGTGCCCGGGTGCGACGCCGAACTGTCGCCACGTTGGCGAGCGCCGGCGTAGGAAGACCGGGTGGAGGCGGCCCGGGTACCCGGGTCATAGCGCGAGGTGTCCAGGGACCCGGGAATCCCTATGTGTGCTGTCAATCCGGCTCATTGTTCTCCACCGTTGATGTCGAGTCGCGAACTCGGAAGCGGCTTCTGGTGCAGCGTGGTCGCGTTGCCGCCGTGTGCTTACCGTGCCGTGCAGCCGTTGGGTTGCCATGGCCGCAGGGAGGCTTGCGGACTGCCGCTCACCTTGCAAACCGCGAGGTTTTGCCTTTGTGAGGGAGCAACAGCGCGAGCCTCCTAAGCCCGCCGCTGTGTGCCGGTCCGTGTGTTGGTTGACGTCGGCGCTGTCGTCCTGGGCGAAGCACTGTCTTCTATGGCTCTCCCCGGGTAAAGTCCAAGCTCTCAGTGACAAGCCAGACTAGTACTAGTCCACCAACGCAAGAGGGCACTCGAGCTGCTACTAGTAGTACTAATAGGAGTACTAGCAATTAGTTTAAGCAAAAGGAAACTCGATGCTCCGCTTCCGTGAGGGAGCAGCTTGCACTTGCGTGCTGGCCAGCGACAGCCATTCTCGGGACCATGGGTCAGTGCGATGCTCGAGGCTGCAGGCTCTCAACTGAAAAGCAGCAGCGGCAAAGAAAGAAGAACGGATGGATAAAGAGGGATTACTGTGAAGTAAACACAGATCTGGACGCAAGGTGCAAAACGTGTTTAGAAACACGGATTTACAACAACTTACAAACTTCGAAGGGAAGAGCAAAGATTTTTCAGATTGGAGCAGAAGCAAGATCTGCAACCGCGTAATCGCATGATGAATAGACACCAAATCGGAGAGAGCAGCGCGCATCTCAGCAGACCCCAAATCGCATGATGAACAGACACCAAAAGTCAAAGTCATTATTTTATCGGGAGGAAACCAAGAGCTCTGCTTTTGAGAAGCAAAAGAGGGTGCCTCCGTGAGGGGACGCCACGGCTTGCTGCTGAACAGCGAGAGGGTTGCAGACTTGTAGGTACTCGGCGCTACAGCGCATGCCGCTCAACCGGAAGACGGGAGCAGCACAGAGAGAGGAAAGGATGGATAAAGGCGATTTATGTTGAGATAAATCTGGATTTGAGCGCAAGCGCATACGCTCGGTGTTCATCCAGAACACTGGCGCAACTGTGGCTCGCAAGTTGGAGAGGATAAAAAGAGAGTTTTTCCGATCCGAGAAACAAGATCTGCAGATAAATATTGGAGAAACAACATCTTATCCCCCTTCCTGGCGCGCCAAATGTCGGAGAATGGATTCCAACATATGGGGGTTAGCCAAACCGCCCCTTGAGGTTCGGTCAAGGGATGAAACACTTTGCAATCTCCGAATAAATACCGACTCAGTAGCGAATGAATAACAAATAAAGCACACGGGGATTTTTACCCGGGTTCGAGCCGCAAGAGATGCGTAATACCCTACGTCCCGCTTGTTTGTATTAGTTGTAAGAACAAGTACATGGTTGGAGCTTAAGAGAGGCTCCCATGGAGTTCCTATCTAGCGGAAGCCGAAGAGCTTGTGTCCTCTGTAAGCTAAAGAGAAGTCCCCCTTTAATAGCCCCGGGTCCTCCTTTTTATTGAGAAAGGGCCGCCCACATGTGGGTAGTAAAGGCCAATAAATGCGTGCAGCTAGTAGTTGGGAGAGAGAGGAGTGGGGGACAGGCCACCTTGAGCCGCGCGCCCGCCTGCTGCTGTCTGTCTCGCGCGTGGAGTGTTGCTGCTACTGGCTTTGCACATTTGCACAAGCAAGTGGAGGTGGGCCCCTGCCTTTGACTTGGTGAGCATCAACGTCGCTTGAGAGGAGAATTCAATGGATTTTGTCCTGTAGCTTTTATCTTTATTGGGTTCTCGAGATCTTCGTGGCTTGCTCCCGTGTAGTAGACGGTGTGGGGGACCCATGTTCCCTGTACACCGACAGTAGGTGATAGGTAAATAACAATGCTAATTTTTACCATTGACCAGCTTCATGCATGGGCTGAAGATCGACTGATTTCTACCATCTATCGATTCGCTATGACATTTGGATTGTAATTGACGGCATTGACATCAAGCCTGTAGCGAGATGAATTCCATCATGATAGTAAGCTTGGCTATTGAGAGGGAAAATTTTAGGTGACAAATCTTTCTATAGTGATTCAAGCTCCAGAGTTTGGCCAAATCATCAGTGGTGACTGACTTCTTTATGTTGAAGGTTGGAATGTTGGAATTCTTTCTTTGTAGCTGAGCTATTGAACAAATACAATACTAATATTGGCTCACCTGATCTTGAAAATCTGCTAAAAAATCTCTAGGTATCCATAGCAACAGATCCAAGATTTTTTTTTATGATATGATCCTCATAGTTGCCTATAACACAAAGATATGACTTGCCAAGAGAAGTTGTATTAAGGATGTGGAGTAGCAGCCAAAAGTGCCAGACCTTAAAGTTGATTATATTGATTGCAAGACTATGACAAAGCTTCTTTATAGTCATAACCAATGACTATTACCCTTAAGTCATGGCTTACCAACTTTGTCTGGAATCATCCCCGTTGAAGAAGGGTTGCTAAACGGGGGCATATCAGGTGGAAACCAGCTGAAAGTTGAAAAATTGGCAACTAGCAACATGAGTCGTTGGATTATCAAGATGGTTGGATCTAAAAGTCCTAAAGTGACTAAGTGTGACATGCATCATCTTGATCGTGCATTCTATATCCAACGACTCACGTTGCCAGTATCCAAGTTTTCAACTTTTAACTGGTTTTTACCTGGTATGTGCTCTCTTGTTTTTATAGTAAGTATATTGGTGAATTCCTTGAGGGATTACATTCATTTTCAGTTATTTAATTCTATTTGGGAGAAGTATATTTTACTCCTCCGAACAATTCATTTCATCCATTTTACTCCTTGAAAAAAGTTTTGGTTTATTTTACTCCCTGAACTAATTCAAATTGATGCAATTTACTCCTTGATACAATTTATCTATTTTGTTTCTTAGTGTACAATTTGAATTTAATGCTTAAATTTAAATAATACATACTATAGAATTGTATGCAAGAAATATAAAGAATTATAATCACTTTTTTGTATTATAAAAGTATATAATATCATCTTAGCTATACAGTTCTAAAGTTCTATAGAAATTATTTATGAAAAATATTAATACTGTCTTACAGGGTGATTGATATTACCTATGAATAATTGATTATACAAAATTTGAGCTTAAAATTGAAATGGTATAAAAAAATAAAGTGTAAAGGAGATTAGATTGCACCAAATTGAGTTGTTTGAGAGAGTAAATTGAGCTAAACAATTATTTTTGTAAAATAGACAAAGTGCGTTGTTTGGGGGAGTAAAATGGAATTTTAACATTTCGTTGAGAGTATGCTATTTTATTTTTGCAAATTAAACACAATACAATGCATATCACCAAAAGAATAATTAGACGTACGTGCAATACTTGTGTGAGATTTGTAGTCGGATAGAATGGTTCCATCACAGGGAACCTAACAGACGGAGCTAGACTCAGATTGCTAAGAGTATGTTACACACGCTACAAATAAATTAGTGATCCTTTGATAGACTTAATTTTTGTTGTAAGCATCGCGGGGTCGACATCAGTTGAAAACAGAGCATAGCACGATTGCTGGCAAGAAGTCAATAATTTATAGGATTTGTATGTATCATTTTACTATTGAATAAATAACTCTCTTTTGTTTCACGTACATGTACTTACAGTACAAATAAACTAGTGATCCTTTGACAGGCATGATTTTGTTGTAAGCATCGTGCTGCTTTGTACAATGTCACTTCTTCTGCTGATACTGAATAGACAAGTGTCCTCGATTTTTTTTAAAAAAAAGAAACAAATTGTTCACAGGTAACCTTTGCTTGGCTGCTTGCCCGCTCGCCTCTGACTTCGTCTAACCTTGTAGCTGTTGCTGTCCAAACTTTAAAAAATTAAACACAACAAGCAAATGTTGTATGGTACATATTATATGTACAATTAAAATGTTTTCAGCCAGATTTGATAGATCCTAGGTTTGACTTATTCTGTAGCCGCCGTGATGATTGCTAGCAGTAGTAACAATCAAAACAAATGGCTTCTGTCCGATGCACTATTCTTCTATACCTCCTCTGTATTTAAATTGTTATCTTTGTTGGCTTTATATATTGATCGTCTGTTCATTTAAATATTATTAATATATATATATATATAAGTATAAAATATTTTAATGTTAATAATGAAATATATGATAGTTTTAAAATTTTAGTAGTAAGATGAAATGATGAATAATTAAATATAACTGAAAAATTAAATGGCGATAATAATTAAAAAAATACGACGAAGTAGTTCACGGATGGAAGCAATACATAAGTACATATAGGGGCTTCAGGAGATTGCAGGTGACTCTAACAGGCAGCACCATCGTCCGGACAAACGTTCATGGAGACACTGAAAACTAATGAGCTCCTTGCAGGGCTCCTCCTCGTCATCGTCACGATTCTCTTCCTCAAACGGCTACTGCCCGCGTCGTCTAATCGGCGCACCACCTTGCCACCGTCTCTGCCGCGTCCAAGGGGCTTGCCACTCATCGGCAACCTCCACCAGCTGGGCGCGCTCCCGCACGCCTCCCTCGCGTCGCTGGCCGCCGACCATGCGGCGCCGCTCATGCTGCTCCGCCTCGGCTCGGTGCCGACGCTCGTCGTCTCCAGCGCGGAGGCCGCCCGCGCCGCGTTCCGGGACAGCGACCGCGCCTTGTCCGGCCGCCCGGCGCTCTACGCCGCCGCCAGGCTCTCCTACGGCCTGCGCAACATCTCCTTCGCGCCGCCGGACGCGTTCTGGCTCGCCGCGCGGCGGGCCTGCCTGTCAGAGCTCCTCGGCGCGCCGCGCGTGCGCGGGTTCCGCGATGTCCGCGAAAGCGAGGCCGCCGCGCTGGTAGGCGCCATTTCTGAGCTGTCCAGGGCCGGCGTGCCGGTGAAACTGAGCGACAAGCTCTTGGCAACGAGCAACATGATCGTCCGGCGCGTAGCGTTCGGGGACGACGAGGGTGACCAGAGCATCGACGCCGGCGCTGTGCTGGAGGAGACGCAGTGCCTTCTGGGCGCGTTCTTCGTGGCCGACTACATCCCGTGGCTGGGGTGGGTGGACGCGCTGCGTGGCCTGCGAAGGCGGCTGGAGCGGAACTTCGATGAGCTCGACGCGTTCTACGAGCGCGTCATCGACGATCACGTCAAGAAGATGAAGAGCGACGAGGCGTCCAAGGATCAGGACCTGGTGGACGTGCTTCTCCGCCTGCACGGAGATCCAGCGCACGGGACCACGTTCAGTAGCCGGAGCCACCTGAAAGGCATTCTGACAGTACGTCGTGTGCAAACGTGCACGAGACACGAACAAAAATGTTTCGTTCTCGTTAAGACGAGACGCTTTAATTAAGACTGATCGTTTCTGGCTTTGTTTCTGTTTAATCTGCAGGACATTTTCATTGCCGGTACGGACACGGCGTCGGCGACGGTGGAGTGGACGATGACGGAGCTGCTCCGGCACCCGGACGTCCTCGCCAAGGCGCAGCACGAGGTGCGCAGCGTCGTGTCTGGCAGAGACAGAGACGACATGGTCCGGGAAGCCGACCTCCCGGGGCTCAAGTACCTGAAGCAGGTGATCCGCGAGGCCATGCGGTTGCACCCACCGGTGCCGCTCCTCGTGCCCCGCGAGACCGTCGAACCCTGCACGGTGTGCGGCTTCGACATCCCGGCGGGGACGCGGGTGCTCGTGAACGCCAAGGCCATTGGGCTGGACCCGGCCGCGTGGGGCCCCGATGCGGCGAAGTTCCTGCCCGAGCGGCACGAGGAGATCGCGGACCTCAGCGACCACAAGCCCTGGCACGACAGCTTCGCCCTCGTGCCGTTCGGGGTCGGCAGGAGGAGCTGCCCCGGCGTGCACTTCGCCACGTCAGTCGTCGAGTTGCTTCTGGCCAACCTGCTCTTCTGCTTCGACTGGCGCACGCCGCTTGGTGCCCAGGTGGACGTGGAGGAGGAGATCGGGCTGACCGTGCACCGGAAGAATCCCCTCCTGCTTCTAGCTGAGAGAAGACGACGCATGCACTGAAATGATACGTTAGATTGTTAGTAGGGTGACGTTTTGTCTCTTTGCGGTGTGTAATTTCAATTCAAACATTGCGAAATCATTGAAGGCAGTACAACCAAAAGGCTATGTATCTTTCAGATCCACGTATGGTTGTGTCTTCTACTACATATCAAAAGAAAATACCTCGGATGAGTTTGCTGTCCACGCACGAATGGTTGGTCGTTCATACATATGCTGTTGGTCCCACGGTACCCGTCTCGATCAAGAAGGGCTGCTACCGAGCGGTCAGGTCACGGGTCAAAGCGAAGTGCACGACTTGGCTGCTACCGTAGGTCCGTAGCTGACGGCAGCGTAATCCGTAGTGAAGCGATATCTCGTGCCGCCGAGATCGATTTTGTCATGCGTGCGCCGGCATGTCCAGGTTCCGCGCGCCCCCCACAAATCGTGTTGCATCCGGCGGGCTATCGTGAAGCCTACGATTTAGTAGTGATCGATCGGGATCACACGTGGACTTCATGTCTATTTCTCCGTGCAAGCGGCACACACACACAAAGAAAAAGAGAGAGAGAGAGAGAGTTCTACCTTCCAGCTCTATACAGTGTCCATGTTTGAGCCACAATCAAAGGGAAATGTGAGAGGAAGCCATCACCTCTTTGTTGGATATTTGGTTCGAAAAACTATACACTGTCTTCGTCGGAAGTACGCTCTCCGTTTCTAGTATTTTTTTCATAATTCAACGTGGGGAAGCAACGTACAATACATTTTTTTATTAAACGTAGAACACATTGGAAGTTGGAACCGTGTAAAGGTGCATATAGGTCACGAAGGCAAGCACCTCCTTTGAACCACAAGCACGAGAGGGTGCTTCCTGTACACCGTCAGCCCACTCTTCTCCTCCACACCCACATCTCCGAGAGGCGCGCGCCAGTCAAAGCACAACAGCAAATTGGCAAGCAGAAGCTCCACCACCGCCGTCCCGAAATGCACGCCGGGGCAGCTCCTCCGGCCGAGCCCGAACGGTACGAGTGCGAAGCTGTCGTGCCTGGGCTTGTGGTTGTTGAGGTCCGCGATCTCCTCGTGCCGTTCCGGCAAGAACGCCGCCGCATCGGGGCCCCACGCGGCCGGGTCCAGCCCGATGGCCTTGGCGTTCACGAGCACCCGCGTCCCCGCCGGGATCTCGAAGCCCTGCACCGTGCACGGCTCGGTAGTCTCGCGGGGCACGAGGAGTGCCACCGGCGGGTGCAGCCGCATGGCCTCGCGGATGACTTGCTTCAGGTACTTGAGCCCCGGGAGGTCGGCTTCCCGGACCATACCGTCTGTGCCGCTGCCGGACACGACGCTGCGCACCTCGAGCTGCGCCTTGGCGAGGACGTCCGGGTGACGGACGAGCTCCGTCATCGTCCACTCCACCGTTGCCGCCGACGTGTCAGTCCCGGCTAGCAACATGTCCTGCATGCAAACACAAAACCAAATGCTTCAGTCCATCTACGTACACTGGCGCACGTCCTCTCTGGAAACTGCAACGACTCTAAACTTTGTAGTATATATCCGTGTCGTGTGAGCCATATATACCATCAGGATGGCTTTGATTTGGCTGCGGCTGCTGAACAGCCGGAGGAGCACGTCAACCAAGTCCTTGTCTTCCTCGGACACCGCCGCACGCTTGCTGCTGAGGTGATCACTGATAACCCTCTCGTAGAACGCGTCGAGCTCACGGAAGTTACTGTCCAGCCGCCTCCGCGCGCCGCGGAGCGTGTCCAGCCACCCGAGCCACGGGATGTAATCACCCACGAAGAAGGCAACGAAAAGCCTCTCCGCCTCCTCCAGCGCGGCCCGGGACGCGGCGGTCATCTCCCCGTCGTCGCCGAACGCGACGACGGCGCACGATCCTGTTGGTCGTCGCCACGAGCATATCGCTCAGGTTCACGGGCGCGCCGCCGCCGCCTTCCGCTACGGCGGCGACGAGCGCGGCGGCCTCGCCCTCGCGGGCGGCGCGGAACGCGCGCACGCGCGGGGCGCCGAGGAGCTCGGAGACGCAGGCGCGGCGCGCGGCGCGCCAGCCCGGGTCGTCAGGGGACGCGAAGGTGATGTCCTGCAGGCCGTACGAGAGCCTGGCGAAGGCGCGCAGCGCCGGGCGCCCAGACATGGCGCGGTCGTTGTTGCCCCGGAACGCGGCGCGGGCCGCCTCGGCGGTGGAGACGACGAGCGTCGGGACCGACCCCAGGTGGAGCAGCATCAGCGGCGCGTCGAGCCTGGTGGCCAGCGCGGCGAGGTGGTTGTGCGGGAGCGCGCCGAGCTGGTGGAGGTTGCCGACGAGAGGGAGGCCTCGCGGGCATGGAAGCGAGGCGTGTCTCTTCAACGGTGCAGTAACTTGCTTCAACAGGAGAACGCTGGCTAGGACGAGGAGGACGCATCCGAAGAGCTCGACAGGAGATCGGAGCACTTCTTCTATGGACATCATTGAGGCCATGGTGTGTGCCAGGAGGTGGGGTGAGCTCGTGGTCTTGGCTTGCCATACGAGTCGCTCCTACCGTGTTTATAAGGAGCTGCTCAAGGCGGTGCACACTGGCAGGTGGCAGCACTATGGGCAACACAAATAATTGACGGAACGCATGATGATTATCATATCAATAAAAATATATCCTTTTGAAAATATATCACAAAAAGAGATCAAAGCTAAATTGAAAGCGTGCAAAATGCACGTGCTGGAGTATATATATATGTATATAAAGAAGTAATTATGCCAAAGAAACAAATTGTTCGAGAAGACAAGATATTAGTTGTGCATAATCATATACACCGTCAATACTTGCATCCATATTTCAATTATTCGTGTTATAAGGTAATTTTTCAAGAAGTCGAGAGCATGGTCATCAATAGTGCACAGTAGTTATATATATTTTTAAAACTGTAATCAAATTCAATTACTCATGTGCCAGCATTATCATTGTCACCGGACATCCACAATTGGATCATCCTTTGTAGTAGAACAACTAGCTCCCCGTGCTGCAAGCGCATGTGCCGCCCTATATATCATTCTCTAGGCGAGAAAATAAAAGCGCAAATTAGAAAAGTTGAGCTAGACTGTTTCCTTCAGCTCTGCGATAATGCCAACATTATACAGATTATGATCCACCGATCTGACTGCTTGTTGGACAAACAATGCGTCTGTTTCAATCACAGTATTTGTCATCCCAAAATCCGCGGCCACATGTGCACCATCATGTAGGCACTGAAAAGCGTTCAGTAAATATGTCACTCATCCACGACCTGCCATTACAACATCACCATCAGCATCGCGAATGAGAAATCCCCAGCCACCTGATGGGGATGTTTTGGGCAGAACAGCGAGTCACACGTCACAGTTTATTTTCAATACATCTTCTTCAGCGCCTTTTTCCATCTTTTTTTTTCGGCGAGGAATCAGCCTTTTTCCATCTCTCTCATTGAACTGCGTCTTTGCTGATCCTTGGAGGAGGAGAAGGCTTTCTGAATCTCTACAATGTACACTAAAATGCTAAGGGCAAGAGTTGTAGCATTCCTTCTCCCTTCACCTTCTATTATTTTGTTTCTCTCCTGCCACCGGCTCCATAATGTGACCACGATTTTCAGCTGGACAGTTGCTTCTGCATTCAAGATGATCTGCAGCACTTGTATTGGCTCACTCACCGTGGCCAATCAGCTCTCTCCTTCTCTATGTTGACAGCACCCCACACATGTTTAACATGCTTGCATTAAAAAATAAGTGAGCCCCATCCGCACATATCACACGATTGGTATTGATTTTCATGCCTCTATGTTTCAGGTTCACACGTAGAGCATGGATGTATGTTACTAGATAGGCATGCGCGCTCCGCCGCTTATTTTTTCTAAAATTTATAGGGTTAAATAAACTAAATCATGTTAAAAGATTGTGGAATATTCATGAACAATTTTTTTAAAAAAAATCGTGCATGTAGCCAAAAGAGTGTAAAAAGTTCCTGATCAAAATTATAAAAAAATCGAGTGTCTTTTTCAAACAGTTGCAATACACAGATACCAAATTTGATAAATGATTGAGTATGAAACTGTAAATAACCTACACACGAATGAAACTGCGAATAGAGAAAATGTACGGGGACTTTTTTAGAAAAAGGAACAATATAAAGCAGGTGGGAACACTAATCCTCACCCCTGCTCCTCCCACCGTCCGCCGCTTCCCGCGGGCACGCAGGCGCGCCGCTGCCTCCCGCCACACCCTGCGACGCCATCCCTCTTCCCCCGGCGGCAAACACCCCACCGACGCCACCCCCTCCCTCTCTCCCCGCTTGCGCGCAGCGGCGCCCGCCTTTCCTCTCCCCTATATGCGCGGCGGCGGAGTCGCCGCTCTCCTCCACGCGCGGCGGCGCTGCCACCTCCCTCTATCCCCCAAGGGCGCGTCACGGTCCCCTCCCTCTTCCCCCGCCGCGCGCTGCTGCGGTGGCCTCCGATCCGGCGTCGGTCCGATCCGTGGCCCCCTCCCTCTTCCCCCACCGCGCGCTGCTACGGTGGCCTCCGATCCGGCATCGATCCGGATCCGGCGAAGGTGAAGGAGCACGCGGCCATCGGACGGCCCGCGTCGGGCTACCCAGCCTCCCCGTGGAGGCCCATGCGGCCCACGACCGAGCTAGGTCACCAACGTCGACACATTGACGTGGCCACCGTGCCCGACCGCCACGCAGCCACGAAATGGCGTGGCGCACACGGAGGGTGGCCACGCCGGCCAAAATGCTGAGGGAGGCGGATTCCCCCGGCATCAGAATAAGAATATGTGCAAGAATTAGTGGAGGGAGAGAGAGAGAGAGAGAGAGAGAGAGAGAGAGAGAGAGAGCGCGTTGGCCAGAGGGTAAAATCATAATTTGACATAATTTGAAGTATAGAAATGTAAAATTATGTTAAATGTTACGTGCAACAATCATATACACGTAAATCATAATTTGAAGTATAGAAATGTAAAATTCTGTTAAATTGAAGTATTTATCTTTCAAATTAATATGACACATGTTGGATGAATTTGACATTTATGTACTTCAAAATATAATTTGACACATTAATAACATATATTTATAACTAATTTGACATGTTTAATATTATAATCAGAGACTTAATATTTATATTGAATCATAATTAATAACTAAACTAGGATAAGCATATGTCCCTGCAAAATCATTTTCTCCCAATTGAGCCGGTGCCTTTTGTGTTTACACCATGATCTTTTTAGTGCTACTATGTACGATAGCTTTATTAGCTCAAAGGTTAAAAATTCGTTCATTTACTTGAGGCATTTCAGTGGCCAATATCGATTGCTCACTAATAATAGTACTACTTGTTTTAGGAATATCAATATCAATGCTGAATTTGGAGATGAGATTTATACATATTTGCTCAATTCAGTATGTGCACATCAATTATATAAAGTTACATATCCTTAATTTCTGTGTTCAAATCTAAAGTGACAAATAAAATTGGATAGAGAGAGTATTTCAAGAAATGATTCTATATACTAAAATATTTAAACAAGTTACATACAAGATATTAAGCATGTGAAAAAATTGTTGAACACATTAAAAGAAAATTTTTGGACTAGCAATTTAATTAAGTTATTGAAGATATAAATTATTTTTTAATCAAGTATTCATAATACAAGAGGACATATAAATAGGGCTTTCTAATTTGATTATCATTCGGTCGATGAACCATATTTTTAATTAAAAGTTGGTTATCTTTCAGTCGATGAATATATATCATTGGATAGAGATGTGACAGCCTCTGTTTCTTTGGGTTTCATCAAGGGCACAAACTATGAGATGATCAAACAGACAAGACATTGACCGAAAACAAACACAAGTTTTAGTCAGACTAGAGAAAAAGCTTTGTTTCAAAATTCATATTTCCTTCTTTTCAATCGACTTAAAGTTTAGAAACTTTCAATCAACATAATTTGTACTATAATTTTATGTTATTTATTTTTGTAGGATTATGTAAGAAAAAAGTCCATTTTACTCCCTAGAAAAATCCATTTTGTGCAAATTATACTCCGAACAAAATCTTGGCTCACTTTACTCCGACAAAATTTAAGTTCTGCAAATTAT
>JAUNZO010005208.1:0-145625 GCA_031894775.1 Chloris gayana | reverse complement strand
GCCACCGGCAGGGCGTCCGCTTTGGCCACGTCGACGCGGCAGAGCGGGCAGGTGGAGTGGCCGCGCAGCCACAGGTCGACGCACTCCGCGTGGAACCCGTGCCCGCACTTGGGCAGGAACCTGGCCGCCTCGCCGTCGGCGACCTCGGCCAGGCACACCGCGCACTCCAGCGCCTCGCGTCCCTTTGCGCTGTACACCGTCAGCGGCAGCGCACGGAGCAGTGCCGGGCTCACGCCGCCCGCGGCGTTGTCACCGCCGACCGTGCTGCGCCGCGACCGCTGGCCGCTCGACGACCTGGACGACGGCGCACCCGCCGCGCCGAGAACGCCGCGGCGGCTGCTGACCGTGAAATAGTGGTACAGGACGAACGCGAAGGCGAGGGCCATGAAGAGGAGGACAGTGCCGGAGAGGACGACGTCGCCGCCCACCGGCGAGGACGCGTTCCACCACGGGACCGACGGCGCGCCGCTGCCCGCCGGGTCGTCCTGGTCCGGCAGCGATGACATGGTCGCGCGCCCTCGCTATCGCGCGCTCCGGGCGTGTGGTTGTGCGGTATCTCGTGGCTGTGATTTATGGCGAAATTGTAGGTTTCTCACAGAAGAGGTTTGGGTGGTGCACTTGGGTTGGAGTTGGTGCGATTATGGCGTGGTTGGGGATCACGGTTTGGGTTGAGCAGCTAGCTCGAACAAATGATGATGTATGGGGTTGGTAATTGAAAGTGTTTAACCCCTTTAACCGACTCCATTCATCGCGGTGTGAGTCGATCATGGAAGGGGCTAGAGAAACGCGAGAAGCAGCAAACACAGCAAGGTCTAGAATATTAGTCGGACCTAGAAGGTGCTTGGATGGACCAGAACTGTGTTTGGGTGCGTAAGCACGTGTCTTTCCCAACTTCTTCACACGAGCTAACAGAAGCCTTTTCAAGTCACACACACATTAAAAAAACTAACAGAAGCCTTTTCAAGTCACACACACATTAAAAAAACTAACAGAAGCCTTTTCAAGTCACACACACATAAAAAAAAACTAACAGAAGCCTGTTCCACATAAATACAGACGCGGGCTTGAAGTCATACATTTGGAGAAGTGTTTCTCAACATTTGCATGAATCTTGAAGCAACTTGTGACAGTACTAATGCTCAAATCTTAAAATCAGGGGCCTAAATGGATGGTATGCTTGTCTAAGGGGCGACGCTGAGATTAGGCTGCAAGCCCAGCGGCTGGAGAAGACAGGGCTTGCCTAGAACCATCTAAACAGTAAACTGCACATCCCTTATAAATTTGAGTAAGCAGAGATAATCCCTAGCAATAACGCATTGGAGAGAAGAAATAGAAGCACAACACGAATCAACTGAAACTGCATGGCTATGGAACATCCATGGCCGCTGAACGAAATAAGTAGACAGTACAGATACTTCTTACAGTTGTTTGATTACAATCCAAGTTTGCCAGCCTACGTTTAGGATGCCACAAAAAAAAGAAAAAAATCATTGCTACCACACAGGTTCATGAGTCTAGATTAGCCTTTTTTGCACGGGGAAATCGTAATGTGTTGGACCAGGAAAGCGGTGAGGCAAAGTCGACCAAGTCACCTTCACTGATATTAAAGCAAAATAAGTCTTTATATTTTGAATGTCATGCCCATGTGTTCTTGCCTTGAAGCAGCAACGATATTGGTCGGAAATGGATAACAGTGAGCCTACTTTGAACTCCAATTCCATCAAAGAATTCCTCACAACAGCAACCACAGACCTCTTTAAACCACGTGACTCAGAGATGGCACCATCAAAGACCTGGATTTCTTCATCCAACCCACTTGTAAAACAACAGAGAGACAAGTTGAATCTGTTTTGCACTTCCGATATGAGAACCTCTATAGTCGCCTCAACAGCATAATTAATAAGTGAAAAAGTTATTTCAATCACACCACAATCACCAGGGATGCGTGTAATGTATAGCTCATTCAACTCCCTTACGTTGCTTATGATTGATACACCATCAATCAGCTGTAGGTCATCTTTTTCTTGCCCGTTGGCCTTGATCCTCATGTCATATTCGATTAAAATAGGGGAGGACATTTTTATCCCTCGTTTAGGGCCAGTCATGGCAATGAGAGAACCCTACATACAAACGTATTATGTTTAGCAGCTCTACACATAAATAAAAGAAATATGTAAAGGTAAATTAACTTTATGATGTTTCACGTGTAATGAGATTTACTTTGCAAAACATGTTACAACTGAAATCTTTTCATGTCAAATGAATTCAGTTACAAGTGCTAGTTGTAACAGAGGGGACAACGCCTGTTACTATTCACTGGAATATTTTTTTTTATAAAAATCTGAATATTTAATTTTCTTTTTGGAACTGAAATCATATTTAGACAAGCCTGTGAAGTGGAAATATATAAAGTGGCATTTGTGGTAATAGGATCGCTAATGCTAAGAATTTTTCTGTGCCTACTAACAGAGGAAATTAAATTTACGTAGTGTACTAAGTAACAAACAATGAGTCCAAAACTATTCAGTTCGTTTTTGTATAGTACTAGTAAGTACCAACCATGATTATAAAACTACTAAGCTCAGTTTTGTTTGGAATCCTCGATACTCCCTAGTTTCACAATTTAAATATGCTTTTTGGTAGTAAATCAACACTATAATGTCTTATGCAATCTAAAGTATTATAATGTATCAGCAATTCCTATATATGTTCTGATTGCGGTCAAGGTACCTAAGCGGTTTATCAAAGCAGTAGATAAAGTTTGTTGATGATTCATGTGGAAAGGTAGAAACTAAGTCGTTGATGGAAGCTGTCTTGTTGTGTGGGACACAGTACAACTACCACTAGAACTTGGAGGCCTGGGAGTTCTTAATGCGGTGTGATTTTTGCTATTGCCTCAGAATCTCAAGTTGGTAACAGTGGCAACACCTTGTTCTGGACGGATAGATGGGTTTTCGGATGCTACATTAGCAATATTGCGCCAGCTGTGGTAATGGTAGTGCCTATGATAACCAGAAAAAGCAGAACAGTAACAGAGGCCTTCCAAGGTAATCTATGGAGATGTGCAGGGAGGTTCATCATTGGTTGGCTTATTCGAATTATTTCAACTGTGGGACATCCTACAAAAGATAGTACTATTGGACAAGGAGACGAGGATAACATACTTGTAGATTAGACGGTTCGGGAATCAACTTACCATACTTTCTTCAATGGCTCAACAACCTTTGAGCCATGGTGCACTGTGGGAAACTTAGGCGCCTCCAAAATGCTATCTGGAACAGGATCTAGACAGTAGATAGGCTGGCAAAGCGGAATACATGGCATCGAAATCAGTGCCCACTCTGTGATCAAGAGGATGAAATGGCTCAGCGTATCCTCACTTCATGTTATTTTGTTCGTGATTCTGGTTGGGGGTCTTAGCGCCACTGAAGCTTGAGACCTGAGTGCCAAACTGCATAGACTGGACTTGCTGAATCATGGCGCAAATCAAGCAAACGGGTTCAGAAACGCAGCGGAAAGGCTTCAGCACGATAGTGGTCTTGGGTACACGGATGCTGTGGAAACACAGAAACGCCTGTCTTTGACGGAAACATGACTGCCATCCTTCGTTCTTCTTTCGAGGATGAGCGTCATCTTTGGGGCCTCGCAGGGGCTTGTAACCTCCGCAAGCTAGGTCAAGGAGAGCAGGCAGCTTATTGCTGTGTGTGTAGTGAAAAGGTCTCATCTAGTGCGTGTTTTTTTGTTAGTTTCCTAAGATATATGAACACCCCCTTGCAGCTCAGTCCGGAATGAGGGGGGACAAATTGTACGAGACTGTTTTTCCTCTCTTAATACAATGATACAAAGCTCTCTTGAGTATTCAAGAAAAAAGGTATTACGGTGTTGTTTTGCTACTGTTCAACAGATTAATCACATGGAAGCATTTTCCTTTTGGCAGTTAAGATAAAATATTACATAGATCTACAACATAATAAATAATCATGGGACAATAGCAATAAACCAATCCCAATCCTAGTTACAGAAATCAAATAGTGCGAACCAAGCTTTGTCGACTACATAATTCAAGAGCACTGGTAATAGAACATACAAAATCTATACTAACATTGGATGTAAACAGGATTAATTGTGGTGTTAGTACATCACGGATCATTTAGTGATCCAGTTCAATCTGACATCTTCTATGAATGTTATAAGTATAACCTTGTATCGAGAAACAAATTATTAGCACACTTAAATATAAATCCTATTTGACCCCAGAAGTATTCCATACCACCTGAATCTGCCGTCTAAATGGTTCTCTAGGACAGTTTTGGTGGTGGTTTTGAGATGCAAGCATTTACATAGCAAGTCAGGTTGGTGAAAAAAATCTGAAGCTCCAAAGTATGATTTAGTCAGTATTGGATATTTCGGATCAAACAGCTGGTTTATACTCGAGAGAGTTTCACAAACAAACCTCGATACTTGGGATTAACTCATTCATCGAAAAAATATTGGAGATAAGTACGGGTGTGCACCTGCTCCACAATGATGGGATCATCCCTCTTGAAATTGACAACATAATTAAGGAATGGATCCAGGTCATCCCGCACGGCAACATATCCATATAATTCCAACAGGCCACCATCCACGTGAATTTCTGACAGTTCCAATGAGAAAATTTGCAGCATTTGGCGTGGGATATGTCTCCTGCAAAACCCATTACCAACTCTGCAATCCGTGGGATCTGATAACATCATTGCTTCCAACCCAGCTTCATAAAAAGTAGCAATATATTGTAAGTTTGTGACTGGAAATTAATGCAACCTGACACTCAAAAAAGTAAATATGGCACTTCAGGATTAGATGGCCATAATGGAAATTTCCTTTCATCTAAGTAAAACCTATGTTCTTTTCATTATTTGATGAAGAAATTTGCTCATGTTTAGGAGGAGCACGTGATTGTTGGTCACAGATGTGTTGGGAGATATCCTAAACACAGGTCCTATTCGCCATCTAATGCAAATGAATGTCTGCTACTGCTCTCCACATGGATCATAGCAAAGAATCCGAATCTACAATGGATATCTTCACTGGTACCCGATCTTCAATGCTTACATACTTTGATTGGATCATTGAAAAAGAAAACAAGAGTTGGTAGCTATGTATTTCGTGCAACCTGACATGTTGAGGATGAATATCCTGCTACACCTCGTATGCTAGAAGACTCCAACACTTCGAATTTTCTTCCTAGGGATGATTAGCTTGTGTGACCCATGACTGGTGGACGAGGCAGTCAATCATGTTCATGAGAAGCATGGTACTGCTACTTGTAAGGGTACCCCCCCCCCCCCCCCCACCCCACCCCACCCCCACCCCCACCCCCCGGTTCGACGACAATATTCACACTCCAGGATCCCCATGCCACGGATGACAGTGAGACCGATGAACATCTCACTTGGGCCAGAAGGCCCCATGGCACCTTAATTATTTTGTCTAAGTTGGCATTGCTACATAACAGACACAAATGGGAAAAGAGATGTTGAACTCACTCTCATTTCGGTTTGCAATATGATACTCTTTTTTCCACCATAAATCCATATCCCTATAAATAGAACCATCACGGTGTCTGCTTCCTGCAAGTACATTAGCCACAGGATATCCGTCGTCATCACTGACTTCTTTGTCCTCACTGACCATGATTTCCACCATGCTATCCTTGATTGTTCTCCATTCATCATCCTGGCAATCACTGAGGCTCACGTTTTGACCCCTATAGGCATGTTCGTTACCCCTCTCATCTTGATCTACAACCTCTGACATTGTGCCCGTAGTCTCCATGTTTTTCCTTTTCTCTGTATTATCAGTGCTTTGGATGGCTGCAGAATGCTCGCTTCCCTGGGGAATAATGCTAACGCTAGCACATGAGATGGGCAACATCCTGTATGATTTACCAGACTCATCGCCTTTGAGTTGACTGATAGTGTCAGTGTTCGGAGTCTGAGGTCCACAAGAAAATCTACCACAGAGGGTACAAAGAATCAATCTCAGCAACCGATACAAATAATATAGCATTATGTAAGACTTAAACTAATTTCAATTTTGACCGTCTCTCTTTTCACTGTTTTGGGAGTCATATGAGATTAACTAAATTGATGTTTTCCCACTTGCAAAAGCAATATAACAAGGTAAAGCAGAACAAAAGTTGATCACAGTCCAGATCCAACAACTGCAGCAACTAGCTAAATTCTAAATACGAACTTCAGCATAGGACCAAGGAAAAACATTTAACCCCATAGGATCCAAGCAAAGGGTCAGACTTTAGCATCAGAAAGAAAACTCACAGGGAAACACAACGAACGGTTAAATTGGGGACCGCTATGAGTGGCAAAAAGCAGCGAGGCGGAGCAGATGCCATAAAAGAAAGGGAAGAAAGGAAAGATCGCGAGGAAGAGGAAAGGCGGTGCATTGGGGCAAAGCGAAGGAGAGGAGACGTAGAATAGTGCGGGGGATTTGCATCTGAGCGCGTGCCGGCGGCGGCGAAACGAGAGAGATTTCTTCAGAGTTGTGAGTTGTGACGCACGAGCACGATAGACGGCAGAGCGCTCGTTCGTTCCGAATCAAACGATCGCTCCTCCGCTCGCTCGAGCCCTACTCTAATTCCATCGAGGTGTTTGTTTCGCAATCGGTAACGGAATCCAAATACACTTTATTATTTTTGTGGCCACAGATGCGTAAAACAAAAAAAAAGTTGAATTCATGATCGTTCGACATTGAGTAAATGGTAGGCATCCAGAATTATAATTTTAAAATATCGGTAGATAAGTAGGATAAACACATTGTAGCTAGCTAGTAATGCAGAAACAATCTGAGTGGCATAGTGCTGGTTCAATAAATATATGAGGTTTCCTAGACTGAATGATGGGTGATGCTGATACAATGCTTGAACCTTTGGATGAACAAAACCATTCAAATATGGGAGGGTGAAGTTCCTTTGCGACTGATTGCCTAATGAAAAAAGAACAACAGGTGTATATTATTTGATAATCAAATGTAGACAAAAAATAAAATCCACAACAGAAGTCCCAAATAACATAATTTATTAAGAGTAAAATATAGAGAGGGGGATATCCAACCATGATAATGAAAAATATATATACTGATGTCCTGTTGAACACGAATACCTGTTATAGATTGAACTCGGGAGGTGGTAGCATTAGCAAAAAGAGACTGGCAAATGTATCTTCCTTTCTCTGATTTTCACCAAGACAACTTTGAATAGCCAAATCTGAGGATCTAGCTTGAGTTCCACTATGAACAGTGTGAATTTGAGGAGTCACAATGATATCATTGGTCGCCAACAAAGAATTTTGAGAACAATGGTCTGAGCAGGGCTGTAATGACTTCTCACATGATAAGCCTCTTTCATTGGGTGTGAACTCATGAGTATCGTGTGACTTCCTTCTCTTCCTCTGAGGAGCATCTGTAATAAGGGGATTCAGAAATAAAACCCACAGTTACAAACAAATGAAATTATTGGAGAAGGAGCAGTAATAGACAAGCAAAAAAAAAATTGTAACCTTGAGAGAGAATCAACTCTTGGTCTGGTGGTATAATCACAATATTTGCAGCAACAGAACCTGGTTGATTTTCAGCAAGATCTTGGTCACAATTTCCTTGTACATTTGAAGTTTGAAGTGAGGTATTATTGCTCGGGAGGAGAGAAAATAGAGCTATTATCAGCAGGTGGTTTTTACTTTTTAGCTTCCCTAAATGCTTCTCATGGCAGGCACATGGTCAGCAAAACCAGGAGTAAATGTACGAAAAATGTTGTACCTTAATGCATGATGGATAAGCCAAATAGAGCTATTATTAGAAGGTGTTTTTAGCTTCCCTTAGTAGGTCATCTAGAGGTTTCCACCCTGCGAATATATTTCCAGCTGAGTTAGAATAATAGCTGAACTTAACTTGCACTACAATGTTATATTTTTTCTCGAACACGCAGGAGAGCTGCGTGTCATTCAATTAAGAAGAGGAAAAGAATACAGGCCACGATGTGGCTGGGTTAAGTACAGATGAAACTCACACCGACAGATGACATGCAACCAAACAACAACACACTAGCAAGGTGTCAGCAAAGTAACCCTCTCTTCGGTGCTCCTGCTAACTTCCACAACGTTGCTTCGTCGGCAATTTCGCTTAAGATGGCCAGGACGGCCGGGCTTGCGCGTTCGAAGACGCAACAGTTACGTTGTTTCCAAATGGACCATGTCACTAGGATGATCATGGTGTTGAAACCCTTCCTCATCTCCTTCGGTACCCTTGCATGAGCTCGGCTCCACCATTCCGCTAGGGTGTCGCATGCGTTCGGTGTTAGCACAGGCAGTCCGAGCTTTCGCAGAGTCTTGAACCAGGTCTCTCTTGCCACGACACATTGTATTAGGATGTGTTCTATGGTCTCCAAGTGTTGATCACATAAAGGGCATGCCTCCGGATGTTGTAGTCCCCGTCTAGCCAAGCGGTCTGCCGTCCATCACCTATTAGCGAGTGCCATCCAGACGAACAGCTTGGCTCGCAAAGGCGCCCAAGATTTTCATAGCCTGTGGTACGGCTCGAAGAGAGTGGTACCAGTGAAGAAAGCTAGGTATGCTGAGCGGGATGAGAAGTGCCCAGAGGCTTCGAATCTCCATCGGTGGCAATCCCTTTGTCCCGGTGTAACCTCTATCTGTTGAACGGCATCCCATAGCTGTAAGAACTCCCAAATTGCCTGAACTGAGAGTCCGCGGCCCAGGTCCCGAAGCCAGGTGTTGTTCTCCATTGCATCTTTGACGGTTCTTGTGCGCTTGGCCCTCTGATTGACATAAGTCATGAGTGCGGGAGCCAGGTCAGCAACCGAAGCGCCATGGATCCACCTGTCTTCCCAGAACAACGTCATTGTCCCGTCTCCAATGTCGGTTGTGATAGCAATCGCGAACAGTGCTCGTGCCTTTGCCGGAATTTTTATGTCGAAGGAGGACCACGGCTTATCTGGTTCCGTTTTCTTCAGCCAGAGCCATCGTAATCTCAATGCGTGGCCCATTACCTCCAGGTTGTGGATGCCAAGACCTCCGAAGTGCAGTGGCCTAGCAATACGATTCCACGTGATGAGACAGTGGCCTCCCCTGGAATCCTTCTGTCCTCTCCATAGGAAAGATCTGATGATCTTCTCCATGGCTTTCAGGGCCCATTTGGGGATGTCCATGGCGATCAGCATGTAGACCGGGATGGCCATGAGTACAGCTCGAACTAACACCAAGCGGTCTGCCCGCGCCATAAGTGCCACTTTCCATCCCGACAGTTTATCTGCTAGCTTATCGATGATGGGTTGCAGGTCTCTCCTTGTTAATCGTTCAAGTTTCAATGGCAGACCCAGGTATCTGCAGGGAAAGCTCGTGACTTGGCAGGGCAGGGTCTCACGGATGATCTGAATATGCTCCTCCGAGCACGCAATCGGTGTCGCTGAAGACTTGGCCATGTTGACTCGCAGACCACTTGCAGAGCCGAATGTCATATTAACAGCACAACAGTCATTTAATATTCAGGGCACATCCATGAAGATGAATGCATGCAGAAGACAGTTAGGAGAGAGCTTTGTAGGTAAATGGACTTGCCAATAATAATCACCATCATTCACTAAAGCACATCATATTCTGCTGCTCCAAGAAGTAATGGCAAAGCTATAAAAATGTTCAGCCACTATGCAACCTCGTGACCATATGTTGATCGATGTAATATATCTATTAAATGTTAAGGTTCAAGTAGACAATTGAAAGGAACCTATGAAATCACACGAACTGATGTCATGTAAATGGAATGGATAATCTAATAAAAATGATCTTGTTGGAACTAAGCACTGAAACCCCCAATGGATAGCTGCATCGCATACTCGCTATCAGAACCCACCTTCACAAGGTCCATCTCCTGGCGCTTGCTTCGAAGTCTCGCGCAAATTTACCAAGATTTTGCCGCTCGGGTCCCCTTACTCTGAAAATGCACTCTTGGAGACAAGAGGAGAAAAGAAAACATTATTAATCTCCTAAAGAAAATGTAAACACACACTGTAAAAAACTGATATAGATGAAAAAACATTGATATAATCATGTTTAATGTTTTTGTGAAAAAATAATTGGTTTAATTAATTGGGTGTTTGCTTTAAAATAAGGGCAACTTTTTAGAAAAGCTCCATGGGAGTATTTCTCTTATAATTTTGATCAATAATATCTGGAAAATTATCATAATATGCCGCCTTAGCCCTTGAGATCTGATTTCATAAGACAACACAAAGGTTTAGAATTAGAGTAAAATCTCTCATATTCATTCTCCATGACAGTTAATTGAGCAACAGGCTATAACAGACTATGCACATAATCTCTTCCGTATGGTAAACAAGAGTACTATCAACAATACCCCTTTGCATCGATGATAGTTGTCTTATCATGAAAATAAATCTGAACTGCACTAATGGTAGCAGGCTCTGCACATGATAGTTATTTGACTGATCCCAATCTATTTCCTAACGCATCGGCGTAGCAGGCTCTGCACATCGTCTACCTACTTCTGTTTACTAATGCTGCTCTCACACTGAAACTCTACCGTACCAGGCCTTGTGCCGTGCTTAGGCTGAAACAGCACGTCTCCTCCTTGGAGTCATTCCCTGGCTCAGCCCAAGTTGGAAGCTCACTTTACACTCTGTAAATCACACCTGCATCCAATTACATAAAGGTCAGTAATTACAATTAAACATACCGTAACTACATTGTTAGCGTCAGAGGTATATATTGGAGATAGAAAATTATACTCTTGTTGTTCTTTGATAAGGCACCTCCTATGTGTTTGCTTTTCAGCTTCAGTACAAACCTGCTATTTTTCAGCTAAGGTGTTAATAACTTTGCATCTCTCCTTGTTCTTACCAACATACAAGTATAGAACTTAGTAATGAAAATTTCCTACCTGAGACCTTTTTATATTGATGTAGATAGATACTCGCATCCGGTGCAAATCTCCAGTATCAGGAATGAAGTTCAATGAGTTTAAATACTTATGAGTCTTGATTTGTTACTGAATGTGTTCCGAAGGAGTGACGGACGGACGGGTTTGTAAACGACATCATCAAAATTATTATAATGGTATAGATAAAAATCGGGAACCTCCGACGACTTTCGAAAAAAAGCTCCATCGTCCATCTTCACATTATTGTAAAAATATCATCAAACAACAGCCCCAACAACGACAGTCACGATGCAAATTACTGCACCTAACGTACTGAGTCTCAGTTTGCCAGCACGGCCTCTGCATCCCGCGGCAGGAGGCACGCCCGGAGCGGGTTCTTCATGGTGGCGAACAGGAATCCGCTGGACTCGGCCAGGTCGAGCTGGTCGCCGTCCGCCGCTGACCACTCGAACTTCCTCACCAGGTTCGCCACGAAGTACTCCACGTACAGCATCGCCACCGCGATCCCGGGGCACACGCGCCTCCCGGCGCCGAAAGGCATCATCTTGAGCTCCCTCGTGCATGTCAGATCCGCGGCCTCGCCTTCGCCGCCGGGCATGAACCGCTCAGGAACGAACGCCATGGGGTCCGACCACACCGCCGCGTCGCGGCCGATTTCGTCGATGAGGAACTTGGCAGTCGCGCCGCCGCCGCCCGGCGCGCTGGAGATGGGCACGCCGAGCGCGTCGGTGGCCTCCTTGTTGGGCTCCACGTGGCGCAGCAGGAACGGAATGGGAGGGTGGCGCCGGAGGCTCTCGAGCACGACGGCCTTGAGGTACGGCATGCGCGACAGGTCGGCCTCCTCGATGGCACCACGCTCGCTTGGGGCCATGGAATCCACCTCGTGGCGAAGCTTTCGCTGCACTTCGGGGTGTTTGACGATGTTGGCCATCGTCCATTCTAGCGTGTGCGCCGTGGACTCCGTGCCGGCGCCGAGGAACTCCGATATGAGGCTGACGATCTCGCCGTCGGTGACTGCCCGGTCGCCCTCTCCTTGGACGCGCAGGCGGAGGAGGGAGTCAACGTAAGATGACGTGTCGTCGTCGTCGCTGGCGTTCTGGCTCTTGACCTGGGCGACGAGCGGCAGGAACGTCTCCTCTTGCCGCCGCCGGAGGGCGAGAAGCCGGCGCCACCGTGACGGGTAAAGGATCCTGCCGATCCTCGGGTACCTCACCAGCACCCCGAACGAGGGCAACGCGACCTGGATGTCGCGCTGGATCTGCTCCATGGCACGGACCCGCGCTTCCCCGAGGCCGGACACCACGTCCTCGCCGAAGCACAGCTCGGCCTGGAGCCAGAACACGGCAAAGTGCAGGCTCTCGCGGACCGGTGCTCCGTCCCCGAGCGCGCGCGCGCGCGTCGTGGTGTCCGCGGATGCGGGCGGGGAGCAGCACGCCGGCGGCCATGTTGCGCCTCGCGGCGCGCCAGAAGGGCCGTACGGCGCCGAGACGATGTTCAAGTGGCGGTGCCCCGTGAGGATGGAGCTCACCGCGACGCTGCCCGGCCGGTCCAGGAACGCGGCGCCGTGCTGCACCAGAGCGCGGTGGGCCACGGCGCCCTCCGTCACGACGATGGGCAGTCGGCGGCGGCCCTTCTGATGTGTCCAACTGGAACCTCTCCATCTCTCCCGGGTAACTCCCAGCACCCGTGCCCCGCGCTGCCGTTCCACCACGACGAGCGCGGCGGTCACTATGAACAGGAACAGTAGGATGGCGATGCCGGAGACATGGTGGAACAACATGGAGGTGAGAGACTCCATTCCACTTCGTACAATACGACTACAGGTTTAATTTGGATGGATGCTACTCTGCCCACTTTGATCTACTCAAACGACTCTGAAAATAGTCTCTCTGTGCCGTGCCGCAACGAGAGCCCCCGTTGGCTATTACTACATCAGTACATTACATATATTCTTTCGGACACATATTTTTCCAACAAGTGTGACTCTGCCTTGGCAGGCAAATGAAAAAAAACAATTCACTCCCAGCTGGACGTTTACCAATAATCACCGACGAGGCGACGAGACACGAGAGGACCATACATTAATGCTATTTGCAAAACTAATCGCATGATCGTGACCTAGAAGTAATCACTCATATACTTGTGCACCCACCTCTCTAAAAAAACTGGGCCATCTAATCTTGAGATGAACGACGTCATGCAAGCATCTTGCTATCTACAAGTCGTCTACTAGTGAAAGAATATAATTAGCTGTAGACAATGAAATACACATGGAGCTCGTGACTCAAACCTGGATGGGTTGATTCCATCATAAAGAAAGTAACCAAGTTGTACTTAGATTAAAGTATTTGTATGCACATTTAATAACGTTACTTGCAAAACTGCGTGATAACAATCAGCTCTCTATATGTCAGTTGACAATGGAAGTTTTATACGTGCATTGATGTAAGATTAGGATCACAAGCTCAAGATCATGCAGTTAGTTTTGTGATGAACCGACAACTTAATGTTTGCTCAGCATGCATGATTCACAAATGCTCTCGGTTGGCTTGAACATATGTGAACGTGTCCCCTATGTGTACAATAGGGCCTATTGTCCTTTCCCTATATATCTATGAAGAACTGCTAGATATGTTCATTAAGAAGTTTTTTTCTTAATTATATACCAGGAACCCTAAGACAAATGAAGAAAAAATGATGGATCTTCTCATATTTATCAAGAGGAAGAAATGTTCTATGCATACAACTAAATAACACCAGCGCTCACAGTGTAAGAAAGATGATCAATGGTTCCTTGTTTGTTGGTATTACATAAAACGTTAGATAGGTTACAAATGATGACGCATGTAGTATGATATTAACTTAAGCATCAGAGACACGTTTTATTCAAACTATCTGATCTATACATATAATTTATGAGAGTGCCTTTTGTGAGTATAGGGACATGTGTCCATCCTAGTTTAATTATTAATTATGCTTCAATATAAATATATTATTAAATATGTTAAATTAGTTTTAGATATTTTATTAATGTGTCAAATCATAATTTGAAGTACATAAATGTCAGTCTCTATAGAAGTGGATAGTGTAGTAGAGGTTGACATGTGGGACCGAAACTAAAAGTTATGATTTTGTGCAACTGATGGCGTCATTTTTTTTGTTCTCTAAATAATAATGTGTTAGTGTTAATAATGTCTCGTGCTCTCAAGAGTGAATGTTGTGACTTATTTTTCTGAAAATGTAATAGGCATAATTGAACATGTTTATACCATAATAACATCTTAATGTGCCTGACATTTCACTTGCTAGCTCTGTCATCATCTGTTTGTTCTACTACATCACCGCATGTTTTTCTTGTACATTGTAATCTCGGTTCTCCTATGTATCCCCATGCTATGTATCATTTCTCTGTAAATTTCTATCCACCACTCCACCTGCATGTGGTATCAAACTTGTAATAATTACTTCATGCCCTCTCAGCGTTTCTTTGTTATTCTGCCATTATCTCAGATCCGCTCCAGGCCACGGGATCGAAAGTATCTCGGTGCTCTCGTGCTCTCACTCGGTATAGCGAAAAAACGATGCAACAAAAATATGAAAGCATAGTTCTTGCAATCGTCTACCATCGTGCAAAAAATCTGATGCAATGAAAACTTGTGCAAGATGCAGTAAAATAGTGAAATCAACAAATGAAGGTTCAACGTGAACAGTTAAACCCGCAAACTATTCATGATACTATTTCTCTTTTTTCCTCCTTGAACAACTTTCTGTTGCGTCTGATTTTTTACATGATGTGATACAGTATTGCATGACCTATAGATCCATATTTTTATTATAATTTTCCGTTACATCGTTTTTACACTATATGGAGTGGGAGCATCGGAAACTTTCTCCACGGCTACTCTGCCAGTCTATCACTATTTCCTATTCTCGGAGTGGAGCCGGGACAGGTTGGAAGAACAATCTCGGCCGTCCGTTGAAGGCAAATACTCATGTGTTTGGATCGACTTTAGGGCCCGGCCCATTTCCGTTCTCATTTCTCGGCCTGGCTCCACCGCCGCCGGAGCATCGACTGCCTCGGCGTCGGCGTGTCCGCCACGTTGGTCGCCACGGAAGCCGGAACTCGCCAGTAGATATTTCAGGAACGCTTTTTGGCGCGACGCAACGGCCATATCTAATCGTCATGCATTTCGCCTTCGTCCTGTTCGTTCCCCCGACCACAGCCTTATCTCCTCCCCCACTCCGTCCACCACCTCCTGCCAGATTGTGGAGGAAGCATGTCGCGAATGGCGCCCCCGTCTTCGCCTCAGTCCATGAAGCCGCCCACCCTTCCCTTCACGCCCAGGAAGCCGCAGCCCATGCCGGTGTACAAGGACCTGCACTTCAATCGCGACCTTTCCGCCACCAAGAAGCTCCAGGTAACCAGGCCGAACGACGCATTCTGCAATCTACTAGTACACCTCAGCAGGTTGTGGGTCGGGTGATCAAATCCTTGCGATGGGTTTGCAGGCTGGTGTGGACTTGGTGGCGCGGTTGGTTGGTGTGACCCTGGGGCCCAAGGGGAGGAATGTGGTGCTTGGCAACAAGTACGGACCCCCAAAGATAGTCAATGATGGAGAGACCGTTCTTAAGGAGGTAAAGTTCTGTTTCTTGCACCGTTCCGTTTCATTTTTTCGGACTGAACCTACATTGGTTGCGTACTGTGCATAAATATCACAGGAAACCGTTCATTTCGTTACTGTTGTGGGTTTGATGTTAAGATTGATTTTGTACTTCTCTTTCTGCACAATTATGCGATACTACATTCAGTAACTTTACAACGCAAACCTGCATTGTTGAAGATCGAATTGGAGGACCCGCTAGAAAATCTTGGAGTGAAGCTGGTCAGACAGGCTGGAGCAAGGACCAATGACATTGCTGGCGATGGTTGTACTACCTCCATAATCCTTGCTCGAGGCCTGATCGCTGAAGGAATGAAGGTAAGCTCAGGTCTCCCCTTGTTATAGTTTTCTTTTCTATACATTGTTGATTTCTGGCAACAGGGAAAACAATAGACACTATCGTGATTCTTTTTTTTTTTTTTGCACTAAAAGGTTCTGAATCCTGATACTAATTATTTGAAAGTAGGTTCTTGCAGCTGGCATTAATCCAGTTCAGGTTGCACGTGGCATTGAGAAGACTGCTGCTGCTTTGGTATCCGAACTTAGATCGATGTCACGGGAGGTGCGCTTTTCATTTTAAATAAAATTCTGTATTTTCCATGTACACATATCTTAGTATTGTGGAACGTGTTGTCTTATAGATTGAGGACCATGAAATTGCACATGTGGCTGCAGTTAGTGCGGGAAATGATTATGCTGTCGGAAATATGATTTCTGATGCTTTTCAAAGAGTAGGAAGGAAAGGTATGGTGAGAATTGAAAATGGACGAGGCACTGAAAACAGTCTAGAGATCGTCGAAGGAATGCAATTTGAACGTGGCTACCTCTCACCTTACTTTGTTACCGATCATTCTACTATGTCGGTGGAGTTTACTGACTGCAAGGTGAGTGCTAATTCACCACTTTTAGGATAAATCCTTATTCTGACAAGAAAGAGAGAATAAGTAGAAGTACTGCATCTTTTATTTTGTAGATACTATTGGTTGACAAGAAAATTACTGACGCTAGTGAAATTATAAGGATACTGGACAGTGCTGTCAAAGAAGACTACCCATTGTTAATTGTTGCAGAGGATGTGGAAGAAAAGGCAATGGCTGATTTGATAAAAAACAAGTTGAAAGGGACAATTAAGGTTGCAGCAGTTAAGGCCTTCTCTTTTGGGGAGCAAAAGACTCAATGCTTGGATGATATTGCTGTCATGACCGGAGGTACAAAACTGAACCACCAACCTGAAATACCTAACCAGATGCGATTCCAGTCATCAAGATATTATTTTTGGTTTTCAGGCACAGTAGTGAGGGATGACATGGGATATACACTAGAAAAGGCAGGGAAAGAGGTTCTGGGTGCTGCTTCAAAGGTGGTAATCCGGAAAGATTCAACACTAATTGTTGCTGATGGAAGCACCCGTCATGCGGTTGAGAAAAGGGTCGCTCTTATAAAGGGCCAAATTGAGGTATCACCGGCTGAATAAGTTGCACAATTACCAATGTGAACATATGTGTTATCTGCTCAATTTTTTGTTTAACAGTAATATTGTTGAATGTTGATGTTAAGAGATACTTCCCAGTATGTTGATATGTTCAATTCCTAAAGGTCGTATAGTTTGTCATGCCTGCATCTGAATTAAACTGATTCCTTAAGTGTCTTTATTTTTTACTCCAGAACATGACGGAGAGGTACCAGAAGAAGATACTAGGTGAGAGAATAGCAAGGTTATGTGGTGGAATTGCAATCATCCAGGTACCACTGTTTTAGCTCAATAGCTAATACATTGCAGGAGTAGAATGGTAGGATCTTAATTTTTGATAGAAAAGCCCAATTAGGTGAATCTTGAATTTTGGTAGAATGGCAGATCTTGAATTTTCAAAGCTAACTTGCAGGTTGGTGCTCAAACAGTCATTGAGATGAAAGATAAGAAACTGAGAATTGAAGATGCTCTTAATGCAACCAGGGTAGCTTCATCTACTAAATCATGTGTAGATTTTCAATTACAAGCTACTATATTTAAAGTTTAAACCACATTTGTTTTTTGGACAATTCAGGCAGCTATTGAGGAAGGTGTTGTAGTCGGTGGTGGATGTAGCCTGTTAAGGTTATCAGAGAAGATTGATGTAATCAAGGAATCATCATTGGAAAATATAGAGCAGAAGGTACTTCATAACTTGTTCTATTGTTATTAAAAAAGTATAGCTTTCACAAAAATATATGTAATTTGAGGAATCTATTAACCAGAACCTGCACAAACTCTACTTTTGTAGTATTCCTCAATGTCTGATTACATTACATATACACTGAATGGGCAATTAACAAATTGACTACATGCACTCATTTTTTTTCTGACTTGAATCGTGATTTTATTTACCTATGTTTAGATTGGTGCCGACATTTTCAAACAAGCATTGAGTTACCCTACTTCACTGATAGCAAGCAACGCAGGGGTGAATGGTGATTTCGTCACTGAAAAGGTCTGTTTCTGGTATCTCAATTATGTTGTCATATAGATGTTGTTATATATATACACACCATATACACTTCCCACCATCGCTGAAGTGTTTGTTAGCACGTTTCTCTGAATTTGATGTCTGTGGCTAACATGTATTTGATTATTGCTGTTCGAAGGTATTACAAAATAGCAATATAAATTATGGTTACAATGCTGCCAAGAACCAGTATGAGGATTTGATGGCTGCTGGAATACTGGATCCATCAAAGGTGGTACCAAAATAGTCAAGGCATCTCAAACCTCAAAACATCTGTAATCTTGAACTATAGCAATACTGGCATACCTATTACTTGCTAACACTCACAATACTGCTAGGTTGTGAGATGTTGCATTGAGCACGCTGCTGTGGTTGCAAAGTCCTTTCTCACCTCTGATGTGGTGATCGTTGAGGCAAAAGAAAGCAAACCTGTTCGAATGAGACCCCCGATGCCTCCTAGGAATTTAATCCCCCAAATGCCTGCTTCTGGTAATTCTTGGACTTTTATATAGCATACATACATTTTCGTTTGAATATCAAACTTATAGCTTGGTGTACTGCTATGTTTTCAGTTTCAGGTATTCGTGTATAGCAAGCTTTCGACAAAATCACCCTCAAATACAACAAAAATGGTTCCGAGACAAAATTATTCGGTAAATTAGCTAAGATAGCAGAGCAAAGAAGGCATAAAAAAACCTCAGACATTGCTCAATGCCACTGCTTGAAGAAGCTAGATGAGTAGGTGTGTGCTATCACACTGATAAAAGCAGCGGGAAAGATGGCTGATGTTTGGAACAGATAACAAAATGGTAAAAGTTTCAGCATATATCCTTACCTTCCGTCCCACTCTATTGATATAGCTTTTTTCTTTTTCGGTTAGCTGTGTTAAATACCTCAACTCAACTAACCGAAAAAGAAAAATATAGCACTGGTTTTATATTTGATATGTAAATATTATGTAACCTCAAAATACACTGAATTAACTAACCCTTGATCCAAAAATAGCACTGGATTGATAGCTAATTCACATCCGTAGAAATTTGTATCAATACTATACTTGTCACCTGCTGGATTAATATCTACTTTCTATCATGAGGTTATGTCAGCTCACGGTGGTATTATTTGAACTGTCACCCGCTGCTAATGAATATTTCTCAGATATTGTATTAATATTTAAGGAAGAAACAACAGTTATTGAGGATTAGAGGAGAAACTCCATAGCATTATAATCACAAGTGTAACTACTGCCTTGCAATGATTTGTTGCTCTTCACAGTTTTGAATTTGATTATTCATTTACTGGCCATAGTACACTACAGTCCACATACTACTGTTGCACCTTGAATAATGTTCGATATTTCACTGCACCAGTGGAATGATTCCTGGAGACTTTGTTCTCCTTTATATTCATTAAGCAGATGCTACATGCCTTATTCTTGAGATAGCTAACATAATCAGCGCACCATATTCATCTGCGAAGTCCATGAACAGCAATTACATAGAAATGAGGATACTCCTGTAAGAACAAGGTATCAAAATAACTTGTGCTTTATGACATGTTATAAACAGGTAATTAGGTCAGTATCTGATGCTAAATGACATTTTACTGCTCTACCATTTTTGTAATACAATTGTTCGCCACATATATTACTCCCTTTGTTGATCGGCGGTGATAGCTGGACTTTTGTAATAATTTGAAGGCTGCATACCTTGGTATTGGTAGAGGCCAGATGTTAATCCATTATCTAAAAAATGTATATAATGTTTTTATTGAGACGATTAGTGCTTAGTGAATGACTTGATCACGTACCATACACGGATAAGAGAGTGTGAACGAAAGGGGTGCCGCATGCTTGGATGAAGAGGCTAAGCCTACTTCTAGCATCTATAATTCACATGATTGACTTTGTGGGGAATTAACTACATATGTTGAACAACTTTGTTCATGTTCAACGGAATCCACTTTAAGACACTTGACAAGAACGCAAACCTTCTTCTATGGTTTCTAATATCATTATCTTATTATACAGTCGAGTTGAACGACCTGTCTTAATCTCGGAACAGGGAAATAAATTTATAAACTAATTAAAGCCTTTTTGAAGATCTTTTCCCTTTTCGTAACTCGGTTTGGAATCGAAGCATACTGCTTATTGGTGATGTAACTTTTTTCCTTAGCTGTGTCAGCAGCTCGATGGTCATCTTCAGTACACCACGGCTCATTATTAGCAACTCCTGTCATCTGTCGCTAAAGGCCGCTTTAATGACTTACTATAAGTCGTTAACGGTCTTTGCCGACTAAGCATTGAGGCCATTTAAATAAAATCATTTATGCATTGAGGCAATTTAAAGTCGTTCCTACGGACATGGCAAACGATTTATTTTATTTACCTCGTGACATGTTCTATTGTCCTGAAACATTAACTGCTCTTCTTCATCAGTAATAAAGAACCTTTTTTTCTGTCACCATTTATCTTCATTTCACCTTTTTTTTAGAGAGTATCTTCAAACAAGAGTTCTAGTTGCACACCAAGATATATATTGACACCCCGTACGTACATGGGAAGCTTGTTGCACCTGAAGCTAGCATGCGTGCGTGCGTTCTTGAGACGGGGCGAAGTGGCAAGTTTGAAAACCGAGCCTGGAGGCACAAGCTTCCATGGTCAGTACGTTTCACCACCACGCGCGCGCACAAAGATTACCAGGAGCAGCAAGCAAATGGCACGGGAAGCAAGCCGAGATCAGCATCATCAGCTGCATTATATGCTACCTATAGAGGTTTCTATCCTAGGTGGTAACAACGAGCCGGATAATTGCAGTAAACTCCAGGTAAGACTCCGCTAATCATTTGCCGATGAGCGCTCACGCCCTCTCTCGCGGCGAGAGCAGTTCACTCCAGGCTTCATTCGATCGATCCCCGAGCTCGCACTCAAAGCGCGCGCGAATGGCGTTGTGTGGAGGGCCCGGCCATGATATACCGAGAGGTTTCTTCCGCTGGTGGATCGAGTGCTGCGCATGCAACCGAGTGAGAGAGCGCGAGCGCGCGCCCCGCGCCCGCACGAGCTCCTCTCTTGTCCCCCCAGCAGCGCGACTTCATCGGGGGCTCACCTGCCGCTGCCGGGCGCGGCGGAGGCGCGTCAGGGTGACGGCGGAGCAGTGGGTATCACTCAAGGTGCACGCGCTGCGGGTGTGGACGATGACTCCCCCAGCGAGTCGTCGTCGTGGCCCGCCCCTCACATGGAGCGGCCCTTAACTCATGCTTAGAGTAATCATGCCAGCTCGTTCGTTGTTGATATTTTGTGAACTAATTTCGGTGGCAATTTCTGTGGGCACAGATGACATGAATCCGTTCTAGATGCTACTGTCTAGTCCAGTGTCTCAAATTTCAGAGAAGGCTGAAAACGGATGCAGTCAATTTCAGAACGAACGTTCTTCAGTTACTTTCTTCTGTGATGTGTATATCATTTCATTCCAGAGTTGTTGCCACATATGCTATTTCGGTGCTAGTAGCTTCGATCAGTCAGCTGTTTGTGAAGCATGCATAATTCTGGTAGTTTAGTGGATGTCAACTAATCCTTCGGTTCTAGTTAAGCTAGGTCAGTTAAGGTTTAGCGGAAACTGTGCCTGCCTGCATGCCTGTGTGTGCATGCATCATGGTACTCGATCCCTAGGGAGATTGGTTGGTTTTGGTGGAAGTACGAAGTGTTGGGCTGCATAATCTAGTTTAGTTTTAGCCACTGCTGCCTCCGCCCTCCAGTATGCATCAAGTAATCCCAAACTTGCATGATGATGATGCAGAGATATCGAGCAGGATATATAGTACGTAACCAGCACCTGGAATTTCATGGTTGCTTCACCGAATTCACTTGCTCGATCGGAATTTCTTTTAGCACTCACACTCTTGATTTATTTATTTTTTGAACGAATATAGTCACTCTTGATTATTGTACTAGTAGCTACAAGCTCTCGTGGCAACGCATGGATATAGGCAGGCAGCTACATGCATGCATGAATGGGTTAATTTTACTAGGTCAGAATCCAAATCATTTATGATTCGTATTGGATCTTGCCCTAGCAATCTACTTTCCTCCCTAGCTACCGGCCCTCAAATCCTGTGCACGAGCATGTTCATGAAAAGGATGTGCCATAAAATTCTCTATCTCGGCCTGCTAGTAATATCATCAGCTTCTTGATCTAGACAAGTATAATACCATCATTAATTCTCGACATATGCATGCTACCACGTACAAGAGAGAAGAGAATTCAGTTACGGGGAAACCAGGTACGTATATGCATCCAAAGAATAAGTTAACCGGATTTAAGAAGTGGCGTGGATGGCAGCTCGTCCAAAGCTAGCATGGACTTGCTTTGGGAGCAATCAAGCGATCCGTAAACAAAGTCCGGTGCGAAGCCTCGGGATCGTTACCCGGCGTAGAAAATTGGAGCTGACCGAGCTCCCCGCGCTCGCGCTCATGGCCGTGGCTTGCATTGTAAGCGACCAACTTTTATCCCCGTCCACCGCCGTGGCGGCCGGCGTCAACTCTTCCTCCCCCGTCCATCCTGCGGCCTACACACAGCTGCTGCTAGCTGCGGCCTGTGCTGACGATAGTGCACCTGCTGCGACCCCCAGCTGGTGACCGTGGAAAGGCCAGCGTGTATATATATTCGCTACAGGCCTCTCCCGTGTCAAAATTGTTGAACGACGAAGAAGGCTTTAGCTCGGAGAGGCCGATCAAATAATAATGGCGGCCTTCTCGTCCAGCAACGGCGTGCCGCCGGGGTTCCGGTTCCACCCGACGGACGAGGAGCTGCTGCTCTACTACCTCAAGAAGAAGATCGGGTTCGAGAAGTTCGACCTGGAGGTCATCAGGGAGGTGGACCTCAACAAGATCGAGCCATGGGAGCTGCAAGGTGATTATATATTCACTGATTAATTGAATTAATCTGGCGCAGCATATATGTGTGCTGATGCTGCTATTGGCAAATTATATCGGGACGACGCAGAGAGGTGCCGGATCGGGTCGGCTCCGCAGAACGAGTGGTACTTCTTCAGCCACAAGGACCGCAAGTACCCGACCGGGTCGCGGACGAACCGCGCCACGACGGCCGGGTTCTGGAAGGCCACGGGCCGCGACAAGTGCATCCGCACCAGCTACCGCAAGATCGGCATGCGCAAGACGCTCGTCTTCTACCGCGGCCGCGCCCCGCACGGCCAGAAGACGGACTGGATCATGCACGAGTACCGCCTCGAGGAGGCCGACGAGGCCCAGGGCGGCACCAGCGTACGTAATTAATTTCTCTCCACATGCTTGCACGCACATGTGTGAATCGATCGGCCGGGCCGTTAGCTAGGGTTTCCGTGGCTCATCAACTGCCCTGATGGTTCGTGCAGGAGGACGGCTGGGTTGTGTGCCGCGTGTTCAAGAAGAAGTGCTTCTTCAAGATCGGCGGCGGCGGCGGCGAAGGCAGCACGAGCCAGGGCGCCGACGCCGGGGGCCACCTGGCCGTGTCCCCGCCACTGAGCGGCCACCACCAGGGCGCCCTGGCCTCGCACTACATGCACCCGCACCAGTACTACCACCACGCCGCCTCCTCCTACTACTCCCAGATGCAGCAGGTCCCCGGGCCCTACTCGCACCACCACGTCCAGGTCCAGGACCTGCTCACCAACCACCGCCCCACGCCCGACGCCGGCTACGACTTCTCCGGCCTGCCCGTCGACCACCCCGCCGCCGCCGGCCTCGACGTCGCCAGCAGCGACGGCGCCGTCGCCGCGGACGGTGGTGCCGGCCAGATGGGCGAAGCGGCCACGGACCAGCCAGCCGAGCAGCAGTGGCAGGCCATCGACGGCTTCAGCAACGGCGCCGCCGCCGTGCAGCAGATGACCGGCGCCCAACGAGGTGGGGAGATGGACTTGTGGGGTTACGGCCGGTAAAAACCTACAGGGGTGTGTGCATGCATGATGAGATCGATCGTGCAAGTTATTAACGCGGGTTCTTGGGGAGAGTTACATATATATAACTTGATTTGTTTGGATTAGTTTTTGGCGTTTCTTACAATGTGTGTACACTGTATATGTTGGCGTGCTATTATTTGTTGTTGGGTTTAATTTGGTGTAATAAGAGCCAAGGATAATATACATATTGGTGTGCGTATAGTAGTCTCGGTGATTAAATTGTGCGTATGTGCATGCAGAAAAACAGAAGAATTTGACTTTGGGTTTTTCTCGACATGCATGGGCCGGAGTATACTAAGGTGTACTGCTAGAGAGCCTGTGTTTGGATTGGAAATGGCAGTACCATTTGTTCCCAACTTCCCACTGCCCTGTTGTGTGATGATGAAGCTCTATGATAAGAACTAAGTTAATTAACTTCTATACATGTACATGCTACTATATCTTCTTTGTCTCTGTATTTTGCATGATTGAATTATCGCTCTAGCTATAGAGAGTAGACTACTTTTTAAAATATGGTTATTCCATGTAAAAATAAAATATAAGCCCATCAAATTATATAACTATCGAAGTCTTAACCAAAAAAATACAAAATGGGAGGGTATGCAGCACCAGTGTGTATACTTTTTAGAAAAGGGAATTTATTATTAGAAATTCCAGTGGATGAATCGACCAGTACATAAAGTTGTTCATTGTTAGTTAAACTATCTCTCACATTATTGGATGCTCATCTACATTTGTATTTCGAGAAAATAAATGTTTTATTTCATTCCAAGGCGGCTAGGCGTACGTAAATCAAGCTTGAGGACTAGACACTGACAGAGATCAATGCTTTATGACTCGCGTAGCTCAGAGTCTACCATGAAAAGCAGTACATTTAGTAGGTGAAAGGTATATATATATATATATATATACACATCAAAATCTAGTGACACATTCCCTCGCAAAAAAAAAATCTAATGACACATGAAGAAAGAACAAACTATCGTTTAGAGAATATATATAATGATTGGAGGGTTATCAAGACTATTTATTCCAATTAAACTTTGTCAAAAACAAGTTTTCATTGGCTCACGTGAGACACGTACAATTTAAGTGCAGTGGTGTGTGGAGATGTAATTTCCCTAATGAGGAGAATATATGGGGTCAGCCTCTGTTTACTGGAATTTCCTTTCTATTCAATTAAAAAATACGCTTGAAATATGATTCAATAAAGGATGCATGAAACATCAAGGATCGTCAAATGCGTGCTAAAGTTCGTCCATAGATAATGGCAAATTTGCGAAAAGAACATTACCAATTCTTTCCTTTTGCACAACCAACCCTCAAGAAGTATCAAAATATCCCTTTGCCACTTGAGCCCTTCTCTCTGCTTCTTCCCTCGCGCGACGGCGAACTCATCCACGATCCATTCCACTGAGGTGAAGGTCCCCAGTCTCCACCTCGACCTCTTCCGTTGGATCCTTGAGTTGAGCGGAGGTCCATTTGAGCTTGGATTGATTTCCCCTTTTGCTGGTGAGGAAGCCGTAGCCCACTCTGATGCATTTATCCATGAATGAGTTCTGTTCCGCGGGATCTTTTTTGCATATATGATAAAAAAATCCTAATAATTTTTGGTGGGCTTCGTCCAGTTGATTGCGGATCTGTTTAATGTACCGCAACGTTTTGGGGGTGGGGGGGGGTGCTAAGTTGCAATCTGTTACAGTAAAATATTGCAATCTGTTGAATATTTTGCGGTTTCAGATATCCCCTTCCCCGTTTCTTACCTAACGTGGTCAGTGACGTGCAGGCTCGCGTTTATGAAATTCCAGAGATGCATCCCCCACTAACCTTGCACAGGCATCCAATGTGTGCTGAGGTATTTTCTGCTGATCTCTGTACCATTTTGGACTAGGTTTTTTCAAAAGCTGACTAACGCCATTTTATTGTCCAGATTATTGAAGCATTCCAGAAGTGCCATGTGGATCATCCGGTCAAGAAGTTCTTTGGCGAATGCACGGATCTTAAGATCAAGCTGGACCAGTGCTTTCGGCAGGAGGTACACTGATCTTTCCCTATGCTAGAAAATGTGATAGTAAATTTTTAGTCATTTGACTCTGTATTAGAATTAAGACTGCAAATTTTCTGCTTCCCTAAATGTGTTGCTACTCTCTTTTTGAAATTCAGAAAGCTTTAAAGTGGAAGGCGAACTTTGAAGGAAGCAAAAAAATCAAAGAACAGCTACAGGCCTATAAAAAGGAAATGGCTGAGAAAGATGAAGAATCATAGCTTGTAATAGAGAGTTAGGACCTGAATTGGAGGATATTTTTCGTCGCAATCCATTGAGTTGTGCACGTCAAATATTTTTCTGAGGAGAAAGGTTATTATCAATGAACTAGAATATGTACCTATAGATATTGGAATTAGGAGTTTTGAACTCTGCTGTGTCTATGCTGCTTCCTTTCTTTCAGTTGTTGCGAAAGGACCTTATATTGCAGAGTAGCAGAAGTAATCACAAAAGTGTGCAGTATGTTGTTCTGTAAGATCTTAAGTTTGAAATAAAGATGATCTTTAGTCTTATGGGAAATTCATCTCATGCAGGCTAGTAGAAGGCCTCTGGCTTTAGAATTTCTGTAATAACAGATCACCTTATTCGCTAGTTTGTTAGATCTCAACTTTCTCCACGTCCTTTTTTTTGTTACTTTGATGCATCAGCAAACTTTCTATCTATCTATCAACCTTCATATTCACCTGATACATTGATGCATTTAGAGATATGATCTTCTGCTCAAGTTAAAATAGCCGTGCACTAAAACCTAATTATAAGTCATTGCAGTGCCCTGAAATACATGTGTTTCTGGCTTGTTACATTTTTGTTCCTTTCTTTTGTCTTGGAAATTTTAATGTATCGACTGGATGTTGTCGATTCGCAAACTCGTCACTAGAAATTACCATATTTGACTTGTTAAATGAATAGAACTTGTTTCTCAGCATGCTTTCAGTTCCAATGCAATGGAAGAAATGCATCACACATATAGAGGTAATTGTGCTCCATACCTACATATCTTGATTAGCGTAACTGCTTTCTTTGCAGCATTTTACTGCAGATTGAGATCAACGCTATCCATCCTTGTTATTTTTCCTTTTTAGAAGTTCAGCTATTTCGAACAGTCAAGGAGGCGTGATTAGAAAGATACATAAAATTAAAATGATAACATGGAAAATCTCAACTTTAGTCAACACTTATAATATCAATATATAATATATCCAGAACTGCTGGGGACAGGGTACAAAATGAATTTTAAATTTTGAAAGCAGTTTCTGTCAGAATCAAACAGGTTCCCAATTCATGTATTGGGATGTCAAGCTACTTACTGTATGTATGATGGACATACTAGATAAAGAATATGCAATCTTGCACTACTCACAAACATCTTCATCTTCATTAGAAGACCTGATTACGGAAGCCACGTCTTTGTTGTCTGATGCTTAAGGCATATAAGTGCAACTTCGAACACTCCAGGCATATGCAGTTATGGACCAAGGAAAATGTAGTGCTTGCAAAGGATGACATATTCTTCCACCATATTTGTCATATCCCTATGGTAAGGTTTCTTATATGACACTTACCTTTTTATAATATATTTTACTTATATTTCATCAGAGTTAAAGGAATTACTTATATTTCATCAGAGTTAAAGGAATTTTTTCCTTTGCCTTTCCCCCCTACATATTTTTGTTTAAGGTTAATGAGGGCCTGCCGGTTTGTACATGAGACCTCAACAACCAATCTTGATGCTCTAGCCTAGTACCCTAGATTTTTTTTATGTGCACCAACCGACCTCTCACTATCAGTCTTTTTATCATTTATATATAGAAGTACCATCATGTGGGGAAGTAATGCACTAGACATTATAAAAGCCACTCCTGGTTACTTTTGGGGAGTCGAAGCAGAGGAGTAAGGGGAAATCAATCATGGAGTCTATACCTCTTCTTAGTCCTTATGAAACTAGAAGATCCATATTTTCACACAGGTTAGTTGATCAACCTTTTCTACCAGAGCTTTAGTAAACTGCACGGTTTCATTCTTATTATGTTTTGCTTTCCTCTTGTTCATGAAACTTCCTGATGCCTCAGCCTGCACAAATCCCTCACACCTTATTATGAATATAACCTGAGGTTTTACTTCTTCAGTTTATAAGATAGTTTCAACTTACCTCTCATTTGCTCGTGAATATTCTATGAGAACTAGATGTGTATGATTAATTATGCCGCTCTCAGATAGTCAGGTTTGTAATGTATGACAAAATACATATATGGAATTGTTATTATTGTAACTTTCTGCTTTATGTTCCTTACCTTTGGGTAAACAATATTACTGTCATGGGGAAATATTTTTTGGAAATTTGATGGCATTCAATCAAGCATCATATTACTTGTAATGGCATATAGATTATGATAACATGGGAATATCAAGATGATTGAGCTCGTGTATTCAATGTTTTGGTATGGCCATCATTAATGTTATAACTTGTACATAAATGTAAGCATGAAGATCTTGTTTTATGTGAGCAGTTCAGTAAAATCTAACTTACCTGTTGGATGACATCTTTAAGTTCACTTTTCTTCACACAGGGTTGTGCTGGCACCGTTAACAAGAAACAGATCATATGGCAATCTCCCACAATTGCATACCATATTGTACTATTCACAGAGGGCTACAGAGGGGGGCCTTCTTATTGCTGAAGCTACAGGTGTGTCATCCGACAAAGGAATGAGTTTAGTTCCACACACCCCAGGGATATGGACCAAGGAACAAGTAGAGGCCTGGAAGCCTGTTGTGGATTCTGTGCATGCAAAGGGTGGAATATTCTTCTGCCAAATCTGGCACATCGGAAGAGCATCTGACATGGGTAAATGTTTCTTGTATGATCCCTCCCATTTCATGTTGTAACTTGTTCCCACTGACATCGAATGCAATGGTGTTTGGAGAATGCTATGCTCTTACCCCACTTGACATCACCCTCCATAGTAACATATAAAACTAAGATATTTATATAGCCAACTATTGTGTGCTTCAGTTGTAGGCTTGTAGCATGTCTATAGGCCATCGTTTGTATCTTCTGTTTCAAGGAATCCTCTTCTCGGGTTTGGTACAACCACTAGAGCCTCACCTGCCATCCTCCTGCTCCAACATCGAAAGATTTAATATCACTTTATATTCTAGTGGTGCCAAATTGTTTGTGTTTTGCGTCTAGACTCTAGAACTTACAAACTACAGTAATTTAAGAATTTAGTACGATCGTTGAAGCAACAATGACTCAGAGGTTGTTATCTTTTTTTATTATTATTATTATCAGAGGAAGAACCTGTCTCAAGCACAGATAAACCAGTGGAAAGGACTGAAGAATACGATATGGATTTCTCCACTCCAAGACGCTTGACTGTAGAAGAGATCCCTGATGTGATCAATCATTTCAGAATCGCAGCAAGAAATGCTCTTGATGCTGGTAATACTTTGATACTTTATAAAAATAAAATAAATAAAAAAGATAAGCCAATATGAACAAAAAACTATCATGGACTAATCAACCTGCTTAAAATTTAGCTTGTACAGAAAAAAAGTAATTAAGAGGCACATCCAATTTCATTTGGATTAGGTTCTTGATTTGATCATTGACGTACATCAGATATTTTATTACTTTCCAGTACCAATGTAAACATGTACGTGGGACCAGAAATGATTAACATCATAACATGTATGTATGAAATGCAGGGTTTGACGGGGTTGAAATCCATGGAGCTCATGGATTTCTCCTTGAGCAATTCATGAAAGAAAGTGTCAATGACCGTACGGACCAGTATGGTGGCAGCCTGCAGAACCGCTGTCGCTTTGCACTTGAGGTAGTTGAAGCCGTGGCGGCTGAGGTTGGGTCAGACCGTGTTGGTATCCGACTCTCTCCTTATGCGAACTACCTTGACTGTCATCACTCAAACCCTGATGCCTTGGGTGCTTACATGGCTCAGGAGCTGAACAAATACAACATCCTATACTGCAGTGCGGTGGAACCGGAAATGGTCACTGTTGATAGCAAGATGAAGATCCCATACAGACTACATGAAATGAGGAAGGCCTTCAAAGGAACGTTTATGGTTGCTGGAGGGTACAACAGAGAGGAGGGGAACAGAGTTGTGGCCAGTGGATACGCCGATATGGTCGTATATGGTCGTTTATTCTTGGCTAATCCTGACCTGCCAAGGCGATTTCACTTAAATGCACCTCTGAACAAGTATGATCGATCTACATTCTATACCGATGATCCTGTTGTCGGCTACACTGATTACCCTTTTCTTGAGGACAGTGAGCCAGCAAGTTCTACAGCATTGGAGAATGACATCTAGCAAAAGCAGAGAATTTTAGAGCTTAACTGTCTTGGTTCTCAAATGAACACAGAACTGAAAAACTGTGAAGAATAAGCTGCTCATTTGATATTCTAGCCCATGATTTAAGGTGCTCATTTGAACTAGTTCAGGTTCTAAAGTTAAATTCTATCCCATGATTGATGATATGGTCGCAGATGTTACAAAATGTATGGTTCAAAGGGAGCAGACTACTGGGAACCATCATAAATAGGCCCTTGACACAGTTGCTTGCGTTACATAGAGGCTGACGTACTGATTGATGGTTCCTGCTGGCTAGGTGATGAGAAGTCAAATTCATCCACCACATTTTAGTTCAGATTGCTAAGAGTGTCATGCTTGCCAAGAGTTTGTAAGCACACCGTCACATATGTGGGCATGTTGCCTTGTCTTTTGTTGTCTCTGTAAAACGTACCCCATTTCTTTACATCAGTTCCATTATCGAAGCTTTTGTTTGTCCAAACCAAAACATTTACCTCTCGCATATATTTGATTAACGGCATGTACCGTAATGATAGAATAAGCACAAGTACGGTAACTGTCGTTGGCAACAACGGTTTGGAGTTGGTGCTTTATCTCTGTGGTTAATCTTTGTATTTTCCGAGCAAGCACGAGTACGGCACCTGCCACTTTGTCGAGCTCTTCTCCCTCCGAATGGTCTCCCACTCTCCCACGACATGGAGGCGCACGTGATGCACCACCCGTTTCCCAGGTATACCATGGAGATGAACAGCCAATTGGCGTCGAGGGCGTTGAAATAGCACGTTCCCGGCGTTCGCAACCAGGAGTGTGCGTGCATTAATTATTGTCTCCTTGTACGGCACGAACAGCGAGTGAGCATCGGCTCGGATCCGTGCAGTTACAGCTCAGGAAAAGTTGCGTGGAAATCTCGGTGATCTGCGTCTGCGACGATGTGTGGCCGTAGACGACTTGCCCGGGTTGGAAGTTCGCTCACGCCGACGAACCTGCACGGCTGCACGTTCTTGCGCCACGAGAGATCGAAAGGCCCTGCTCTGTCCACGCGGTCATGCTAGGTCGTCACCGGACAAGTGCCGGCATAATAAAACCGCGCCTTCCTTTTCAATCCGACCACACGGACTTCGCCGACAAAGTGAAAAAAAGGTCTTTCTTGGCAGGCGCTCACTGTTTGTCGCAGCACTGCGGTGCGGCGGGTTGACGAGGAAGAACAGAGCCGGAAGATGGGCGATGATCGTCACGCGGCTGCAGGGAGCAAGGAGGAGAAGACGATCCCTCTGCTGACTCCGTACAAGATGGGCAGGTTCCAGCTCTCCCACAGGTTGGTTTCGTCATCATCCCTGTTTTGGTTTCTTCGATCTCTCTCTGCTCCAGCATTTTGATCCGACGGCCTGCACTCGAGCAGGGTGGTGCTCGCTCCCCTGACGAGGCAGCGGGCCTTCGGCTGCGTGCCGCAGCCGCACGCCGCCGTGTACTACGCGCAGCGCGCGACGGAAGGCCGATTCCTCATCGCCGAGGCCACCGGAGTCTCGCACGCCGCGCGGGGGTGAGCAGCCAGCCACTCACAAAATCGTTGCTTCACTTTTCCCGGGACCAAAAGGGTTGGAGAACTCATCCCGTTCCGTTCAGGTACCCGCACACTCCTGGACTGTGGACGCGGGAGCAGGTGGAGGCGTGGAAGCCGGTCGTGGACGCCGTGCACGCCAAGGGGGAGTGTTCTTCTGCCAGATATGGCACACCGGCAGAGCCTCCAATTACGGTACCAAGCAGCTGCTGATTGCATTTGAGCTGGAATCGACCTCTGCTTAAGCTCTGCCTGAGTTTCTATGTTGCGTGCGGCAGAGTTCCAGCCCAACGGGCAGGCACCGGTCTCCAGCACCGACCGGCCCGTGGCGCCCAAGCGAAGCGTGGACGGCCTTTCCGTGAACACCTACGCCGTGCCCCGGCGGCTCAGGACCGACGAGATCCCGGCCATCGTCGACGACTTCAGGATCGCGGCCCGGAACGCCATGGAAGCCGGTGAGCGAGAACAACCGACACGATCTTGACATCCAGCTCGTCGATCTTGCACTGAAACCATCTCCTGCTCATGCGTGTGCAGGCTTCGACGGCGTGGAGATCCACGCGGCGCACGGCTACCTCCTGGACCAGTTCCTCAAGGACGGCGTCAACGACCGCGCCGACGCGTACGGCGGCAGCAGCCTGGCCAACCGCTGCCGCTTCCCGCTGGAGGTGGTGGCCGCCGTGGCGGCGGAGGTGGGCCCCGACCGCGTGGGCGTGCGCGTCTCGCCCTTCACGGACCACATGGACGCCGCGGACTCGGACCCGGCCGCGCTGGGCGCCCACGTGGCGCGCGCGCTCGGGGAGGTGGGCGTGCTCTACCTCCACGCCGTGGAGCCCCGCATGCGGCGGCCCACGGAGCGCGGCGAGACGCGGCACAGCCTGCGGCCCATGCGGGACGCCTTCGGGCCGGGCCGCACGTTCATCGTCGCGGGGGCTACGCGCGGGAGGACGGCAGCGCCGCCGTCGCCGCCGGCGTGTACGCCGACCTGGTGGCGTACGGGCGCCTGTTCCTGGCCAACCCGGACCTGCCGCGGCGGTTCCAGCTCGGCGCGCCGCTCAACAAGTACAACAGGGAGACGTTCTACACGCCGGACCCGGTCATCGGGTACACGGACTACCCGTTCCTTACTGATGATGAGGAGCATGTTTCCAAGTGATTGTATAAGTAGCGTGATCGAGGAAAATGTTTGATAACATTTGAAAAGACAATCAACAGCAACAAGATGCTCTAAAATTCTGTGAACTGTTTTTTATTTGAAGCATAATGGCAGGTTTTTCTGCCTTTTTTCCCCTTATATACCGAAAATTTCTTTGAACTTCGGTTAACTGATGAATCAGATACCCTTGCAAAAAAAAAAAAAAAACTGATGAATCAGATAGCCAGTTCATACAAACTGGTGACGGTCTGTGTGAGAAACAGAAGAAACGAGTATTCCTTCCTACTCCACATAGCTTCGAGTTTGGGCCAATATTTTGCTGACATGGCTCGGGCCTTACGGGCTGTTCTAGCTCCGGATTGTTGTTGAACCCGGCCCAAATATGTTCCTCCTACTGCAATCGTCAATCATTTTCATGGGGGATTCTTAGACTGATTAGCCGCCGCCAACAAGAGTGTCAATAATGGAAGTGAAGTGAAGAGTTTTGTTCAAAAAAAAAAGTGAAGAGGTTCCGTTTAAAAAAAATAAAAAAGTGAAGAGGTTCCAAAAAGACGCACAGGAGTCGTGGTCCCGTCGTTCGTTCCTCAGCTCCATCGCCTGACTCATCAGTGACCTCACCAAGATTGGTCGCCTACGATGTGGTTCTTGTGTCTCTTTCTTGACCGATCTTGGTAGAAATACGTCACGACAAACGTGCCAGGTCCAATGAATCATCCATCAACACCACTACTCCTTTGCCTGCAATCCCCCGATTTGCCAGCTTAAAGCGAGGTGCTGCCGAGGTATAGAGGGGGAAGAGAAAACGATAGAGGGAGGAGACAGTGTGGAAGATGAGTACCAACGACCGTGGCAGGACAATCCCCCTCCTCACCCCCTACAAGATGGGGAAGTTTGATCTTGCCCACAGGTAAATCCCCATCCATTGGCTCCACGATTCCCTTAGCAACTGGTATTTGATTGCTCCCACAACATATTATTCACTAGTGGGTACTTTCTGGTCATGCGAGTTGTGTAACATGAAACCCATTTGGATTTGCGCTGCTTTTCCCAAATAAGGAACATGGCCGGCAGTAGATGGTCTCTCAGGATCTGTTTTGCCCTGTGGATGATCTTCTTTTGTCGTTTTTTAGTTTGGGATACTTCGCAGATGTTCATAGGACGACTAGGTTCCCTAGTTGTTTCCCTTCTCCTTTGCAAGTTGTCTGCTGAGTGCTTTCCAGCAAGCAGAATCGATATCGGCCTCAACTTGTGTCAGGATTTATGCTGAAATGTTTGACTAGTGGCGTCTCAACTGGTAGTGATGCTTATATATAAGAGAAAATCTCAGTCCAAAATTTTAAACCAATCAAAAGATTGGCCAAAGTGATGGTGTCAAACATATGCTCGTATCGATCTATTATTTCCAAGAAAAGAATCACAGGTACGTAGGTAGCAAACCTAATCAACCAACCAGTCTTATTCTTCCTTGTGAAAAGAGGTCCAATGAATCTGGAAGTATTACATGTGCGTCAGCAATTTCAAAGATTCAATTGTGCCTAAAAGCTTCCCCCTTTTTTTCTGTCTAGGGTGGTTCTCGCACCACTGACAAGGCAGAGGTCATATGGTAATGTTCCTCAGCCTCATGCCATACTGTATTACCAGCAGAGAACAACTAAAGGAGGCCTTCTGATTGCCGAGGCCACTGGAGTCTCAGACACTGCTCAGGGGTGCGTCTGCTTCATACTCAGGCTGTGCCTTTTTTAAGTCTATGCAGTCATCTTGAATTTCCTTTCATGGTTCAGAGGTTTCTAAAAGATGAATTGTTTTCTTTTTGTACACAAGGTACAAAGATACTCCTGGTATTTGGTCGATGGAGCAGGTGGAAGCATGGAAGCCAATTGTTGATGCGGTTCATGCGAAAGGAGGAATATTTTTCTGTCAGATTTGGCACGTAGGAAGGGTCTCTAATTCCAGTACGTTTTTAAACTCTCCTAATTTAGGCTTGTTCAGTTATTATTCTCAAGAATTTTATGTCACTCATACTAAATTCAAATCCTATAGTACCTTTTGAACAAAAACTCTGGCATATTCGGTGTCCAAATGCAGGTTACCAGCCTAATGGGCAGGCTCCAATTTCAAGCACTGACAAGTCATTAAGACCTCAAGTGAGAGCCAATGGTATAGATGTGACCACTTTCTCACCTCCTAGACGATTAGAGACCGATGAAATCCCTTTGGTCATCAATGATTTCAGGGTAGCTGCTAGAAATGCAATTGAAGCTGGTAAGAACCTTCTCACATTTTACAATCTATAAATATCATATTAGCCAAAAAACAAAACTTTACTCAGACTTACTTATCATTCAAATAAAGACCCAGAGAAAACTTGGCATGTGAAGATTCTTGTGGATGATTCGCTAATACAATAGGTTACTGAAAATTCTAATGGTTACTCCTGAAGAAAAGCACTATCTAATATTACTCCTATCCTGTGCAGGATTTGATGGTGTTGAAATCCACGGCGCGCATGGATATTTGATTGAGCAGTTTTTAAAGGATCAAGTCAATGATCGCGCTGACAGATATGGCGGTAGCTTAGAGAATCGTTGCCGGTTTGCACTAGAAATAGTTCAAGCCATAGTTGATGAGATTGGAGCCGACAAGGTTGGGATAAGATTGTCACCCTTTGCCAGCTATTCAGAGGCACCGGATTCAAATCCTGAAGCTCTAGGCTTGTATATGGCGAAAGCACTCAATAAATTTGGAATTCTCTATTGCCATGTGGTGGAGCCAAGAATGGTAAAACTTAATGAAAAGTTTGAAACTCCCTACAGTCTTCGTCCAATGAGGGATGCTTTCAAAGGATCATTTATTGTTGCTGGTGGCTACAACAGGGAGGATGGAAATAATGCAATCTCCTCTGAATATGCTGACTTAGTAGCATATGGGCGCTTATTTTTGTCCAATCCTGACTTACCTCGGAGGTTTGAAGTAGATGCTCCTCTTAACAAGTACAACAGAGAGACCTTTTACCTCTCTGATCCAGTTATTGGGTATACTGACTACCCATTTCTTACATCAGATGTCTAAATAGGCCTTTTCAGGAAAGTTTGACTCTAGATTGAATAGCCACTCGTTGTACTAGTAATTTGAGAGGAATAAGGTTATTGATCTGAATGTTTGATTTTCATGTGCATGGATAAAGAAGCATGATCATTTCTATTGATGCCTTAAATATTACTCCTCGTTTTTACAACTTTTACCCAGTCATCATACCAGAAGTCATTATATTTAAGAAATATTTACTTGAATTAGCTGTATTTGTCTTTATATGTGTAAGAGTGGCATATCCGTCCAATATGAGAAAGAATGTCTTGTTCCCTTATCTCTTACTCAAATTCTGTGGCCTGTGCATCTTTTTACACTTCATTAATATTGCGAGATGAAGGAACTTGCATATTTCTTCCTTTTGCTTCCACTCGTGCGACCATAGGTTGTCACAGCTAGCCAGCAAAAGCTGGTTTCATAACTTTTCATTTGTCTGTTCTGGGCCTTCTGGCATAATTGTTTTAGTTCTGTTTCAAATTCTTGGACTGATAGGATCCACTAGGTTCTCGAGCTTATCAGAAATTGAACAGGCATGTTTTGAGATGATTATCCGTGATACATAGTTATCTAGAAGGCAATTGAGCTATATGTTAGTAAAGACATCATACTTCAGGATTATGGGAATCTTAATCTTAGCTTTATTCGTGGATATCATCACTCACAGAGAACATGCTCTCGAGTTTGAATTGACATGTGTTCAAATACACACCTTTGACGGCTACGTTCTCGTATAACATGATTTTAAAGAAATTGATAGATATCACTTTCATAAATATAAAGCGATATGGATCTGATAGCCACACAATATTGACTGCATGTACTGCAGAATGTAACATTTTGAATTAAAGTAGTTACAAATATGAAATATAATTATTGGTCCGAGTATAAAAACAGAGGTGATGTGACCAATGCTCATGGCCTCTTTAGCATCTCGGAGGTGAATGAACTGAAAGGTATCATGGGTTTGTTTTCTAAAGTTTTAAAGTGAAGCTATCGGTCTGCAGTTGCCACTTTCTTTGTAGAATAAAGGCCTTATTTGAACAAAAGCTTTAAGTCTCTCACTATATCGAACTGGAAGTCATATCTAGTAACTACACTATCATCATGGATTTGGTTTACTTTGTTTTTTGAGAGAGAGGATGTTGTTTAGTGGTGAACTACAACAGCTTTTCTTAAAACTAAACTGTTTCCTTTTACTGTTATAGAGTCATACCATTTCTGCTCTCCACAAGTTCTTTTGGCAAAAGTAGAGGTATGAAGCTTGGCCCGTCAGACCAGAAACTATTTGGGTCATGCAATGGACCAGAAAATATTGTACTTCTCTGAGTTCGTTAGATTCAATACTGATAAGCTTTCATACGCAAGAGTAACTAGCTTTATTCGCCCTTAAAATGGAGCACAGTGTTGTACTAAACTAAAGAGCTTCCTGTCATTTCCCAAATCAAATATAATTGAAGGGTCTGCTGCAGCAATATAGTACTTTACCTTTCCTTTGGACCCTTAAACCAGCCATTGCCAATTCTTTGTATTGTATATAGTTTATGGCTTTATGCTGAAGGAGCTTTTTGCTATAAGAACTGAAGTTTTATATTCACGACCAGCTGGTTTTTAGTTCAGATCCATGGATAGTCGTTTGAGAAAGAATATGTTACACTCCAACTTTGATAAATAAGTAAGTATGAAGAGCAAGGGCATAAATATTTAAAGAATGGAAACAGTGGTGCAACTTGAGCGTTCTTCTTCGATCCATGGTACTTTCAGATAAATAACAGGGGTTAGTTGTTACATTGCGTTAACATGGTACATAGAAATATAGATATATGCTTTTTCAGTGAACATTAATACCTACTACCTCTGTCCTATTGAAAGTGTTTGTTTTTCTTTTACTTTTAGAAATCAACTTTGATCACGTCTTATTCACAATTTTGTGAAAATATTATTTATTTCATCATTAGAGATACTTTAATGATAACATCTTTGTTTTAGGATTTATACAAAAAAATTGAATAAGTCGAATGGTCAAAGTTGATTTGTAAAAGTAAAAAAACAACACTTTCCATGGAACGGAGGGAGTAATGAATATTTGTTAGACTCGAATATATACGGAAGCAATATAAGAACATTAGCTGTCCTTTTGTCCTGGTAGTAAATATTCTATCTGTTTCTTTTGTTTCTAGTGCTTCTTCACTATTATTCCTGCCCTATCACTCAAGTAAAAAAATATTCTGATAAATACAAAATTATGTCTCATGTAATTGCTTTTTCTTCCAACGATCAGTTTGTTCTTATTTAGGTATTGACTTATCCATGTTAAGATAGGGAAAATTATGTTTTTATCTTCCATATATACCCTTCTACAGTTTTATTGTTTTTTTCCTATAATATGCAGGAGATCTGTGTATAACCGTATTAAGGCCCTGCTCGTTTCCTGCCCTCTAAAATTTAGCACTGTCACATCAAAGAGAATCTTACTATTTATGAATAGTTCGATCAATTTAATGACAAAACCCTTTTGACAGATTTGTACTAATTTTCGAGATGAATCTAATGAGCTTAATTAATGTATGTTTTGTTAAAGTGATGCTACAGTAACCGTCTTCTAATCACGACTTAATTAACCTCATTAGATTTGTCTCGTAAATTAGTCTAGGGGTCTGTAATTTATTTTATAATTAAACTTTATTTAGTACTCCTAAATAGTAAGATTCTTTTTTATGTGACAGCTATAAAGTTTAGACCCCAGCAAACGAACACACCCTAAGAAGAATGTTTGGTCAATGACCTTGCACAATGTGAATATGCTATTTAGCAGTCATCGATAGTCATACAAGCATTTGAGTTGCAACACAGGACCACCGCTAAGTAAACATCAAAAGCCTACTCTTATAAAAAAGACTCGACATGCAGGGGGATGATGGCCTCCGGGCATTTTGTTAAGAAGAAGACCTTCTCATGCAGGTCGAGAAAATCCCCGAACCCTCCCTCCGGACTATACGTAGGGACTCTGCTGGCCTTGTGAGTAGTGACGTGAGTCTTATACCATACGCTTTCATTTTGGGAGAGTGAGGGAACTTTTTACCGAACCCGGGTGAGACACATGTGTCAGCCAGCGCTCGAACGCGGGTGGGCGTGCTGGGAGCGACCCGCGCTAGCCGACTGAGCCGCAGCTCGGTTATCAAAAGCCTACTCTTATGGCATCAAATTACTGAGATATTGACACCTGCTGCCACCCAAAGTCTTGCTTCACACTGGAAGACTTGATTGTTCTGCTAGTTCCACATGTGGCATTATTTCTTTTTTCTTGTTGTGTATTAAACCTTATAACAATATAAGTTTTCCCCACATTTAGCCCTAAAAAGTTTCTCCATTTGTTCTCCAAATCTAATGGTACACTGGTAACATGTGTGCATTCTAACAAGACTTTTGCATACTGTGCAAAATCTCATCACAATAAAAATGATGCTGCTTCGTTTCTTTAATTTTCATGCATGAATGTTACCATTGCCCTTTTTTCTATGTGGTTAGATTAATGTTTCTGAATTATTATTACCATTCCTCCAATTTGTGTGAATGTTGGAATTTTGACTTTTAGGACCTCCCAATCAAGACTCTGGGTATTCTTTTCTTTTCACGTAAACATATACAAAGTGAAAGCAAAAAAAAAAATTGTTGGGGGAGTATATTTCATGAAAAATATAATGACTTTTCTGTGTGGACTATGTAGAATGCATTCTTATGTACACTACTGATCAAATTTAAAGTTTGAATATATTTTTAGTGGTGGAGCACGGAAGCAGGTGCGAAAAGATGAAAGAAATGAATGGAACACTAAAAGGAACCTTCATTGCTAAGCTAAACATGTGTTGTAAGATCTGCCTATTATGGCCAAGCAATTCTTATGGTAAAAAAAGGGCAACATAGCCATTCAAAATAAAGGCTATAAAACCAGCCAACACAAAAGTTCTCAATAAAGAGACAAACAGATACCTGCTCAAACGCATGTTTCCCAGGAAAAGTATTTGATTCCAGAACTAAGGTTTCATTGGTCCTCACAGGATTTGCTGAATGATTGGTAAGATTGCATTGCTGCGTCTATCTAATGTGATTGATAGTCTGGACTTCCACAATAATTGAAGATAACTGGTTTGGCATCTGGATTTGTAAAGGTTCATTAAAGGTGTGGTCCTGACAAACTGCAACCATGGTCCAATGAAACTTTGTTCAGTTAGGACTTTGTTTAAGTTGTATACTTTGTTCAATTAGGACTTTGTTTATGTTGTGTATGCACAACTTGATTACATGTACGCTTTGTTGCCTAATGCAAGCTTCTTATTAACAAGAAAAAGGTGCCCCTAAAATAATGGAATGACGCATGCTTAGTTGCCTACTAATTGTCGCTTTATTCTTCTAGTACTTACCTATTTGGGTGTGCCGACATGACAGGTTCCGTATCTATTGAGAACTGCTATTCTAACAAGCTAAAAAAAATTAAGAATTGCTGAATGCAGCCACTTCGATTTGTTTTCCAAGTGAAACTGTTATGAGCTGAACTTGGGCGGAGATGAGAGCGAAATGGTGCTGCTGAACTTGGAGAGTGATATCGTTGTACTCTCTCTGTTTTTAAATTATTATCATTAATACAAAATTCTAGTTGAAAAACAAACTTTATTGCCCTAACAATAACAATCTGAGAATGAAGGAAGTATATGTGTAACAGAGTTTTTTTAGAACAAGTCGCGAAAGCTTTGATTTATTCAGATGGAATATGATTACATTCCCCCGCCGTGATCACCTTTAGAGAGTCTGGTGGATCATCAAGCCAGAGGCATACACGATTATTACAAGAGCTAATCCGCGTGCAGCAATGTGCTGCCGCATTCACCTCCCGTCTAACAGACTTAACACAGAAGCTAGCAAAAGCCCTACTCAACACTCGCTCATGCCAAATACCAGCCTTGATGTAATTGACCAGGGTAACATTATCCATCTCCAAACTGACGTTGTGGATGACGCACGAACCAAACATTCTTTTGTGAAATTAGGATTTTAGAACATGCAGTGGTGACTTAACAGCTTAAAAGTGAACAGCTCATCTGTTGCCATATTACTTTTGAAAAAGAAATGATGAATATACAGCGTGGCATTATTTTCTATCATATGGTGGATTAGAGAAGATGAGCTTGTAGCAAAGTCAGGTGGTGATTCTAAAATTTTAGTCTGACCTTTCAAAATAGAACAAATTCTTCACAATACAAAGTGTTGCTGCCTTTTTATGGACATATTCCTAATAAAATATTCATATTAAATATGATGGACAACTTGATTGTCTATGCTGGGGCAGTACAAGCAACATGAATTTTATTTATTTGAGAAGATTATATACACTTTGAACCAGTTAGGGCTATCTGTACTGTTCAACATTTTAGGCCTCCTTTAACAAAGGAATTATGGAGGAAAAATGAAGGAATTGAACCTAAAGAAAATAATCTAATGTGTACCTTTTGGATTGAAGGATTGCTTCATAGGAATTTTGGAGGATAGAAAAGTTTCCTCCATATTTTGGAGGAATTCTAGCATGAGTTTCAACCTTATGTTAAATTCCTTTGAAAGTTTCATGGAACATGAACTCTCTTTCTCTATCTTTATTCCCTCTCACTAACGAACATATAACCTTAAAATTCCTGTTTTCTCTCTCTCTCTCTCTCTCTATCTATCTATCTATCTTTATTCCCTCTCACTAATGAACATGTAACTTTTAAATTCTTGTGTTTTTCTTGCGACACATCCAAACAACTTGTAGGAGCAATTCCTGTGTTTTTTTTTCATTCCATAGGATTCAAAAGCATATGCAACTTCAATCCTACGTTTTTCCTATTCCTACGTTTTGAGAATCATGCGTTTCAAAGGAGCCCAAGCATTAAGCAACTTACTGAACTGTGTTCCCTAAAGCCGCACCAAGTCAACATGAGTAAAAACAACTTTATATATAAAATGTGGCGAACATAATGTATGCATGTTGATTTTAGCATCACGCCTACAAGAAAGGTCGTTCATGTCAGTCACTCTTTGGTCGTTCCAATGCTCAGTGAAAGACGTTTGTTTTTCCTTTCTCTATTATGTTTCACAGTAGAGAAAGTAATATAGCTTGAGAATAAGAGCCAATCTTCGAAAGATATGAACATCACTATTCAGTAAGTATGACCATATGTGAGGTTAATATAGTTCAGATTCTTTGTATAGCCTTTTGCAATGTGGAACGAGTGGCCTACCAATTATTCCTTGCCCTCAAAGCGCCACAATAAAATGCCTACTTCCATGGCCGATCCAAGTCTCCATTTGCCTCAAGTGCAAGAAGAAGAAGATCAAATCTCTTCTCGCAACAACCTCGGAAGCTAGTCCAAACTAGTGGGAGGTTGTGTGCACAAACAAGGAAAAGAACTCTGAAAGTAACAATGGCTCGTGTGGTAAGGTTCAGATGAGGAGGATAGAGAACCCAGTGCACAGGAAGGTCACCTTCTGCAAGCGGCGGATGGGTCTGCTGAAGAAGGCCAGGGAACTATCTATTTTGTGTGATGCTGATATCGGAGTGATCGTGTTCTCCCCTCATGGGAAGATTTATGAATTGGCCACCAACGGGTCTGTATCTGTTGTTTGTTGAAGTTCCTTTATTTATAACCATTTTTCATTTTGCTCAAATATGTTTTATTAGGAACATGCAAGGCTTGATCGAGAGGTACAGGAATATCTATATAGAAAAGCAAGGTGGAAGTAGCGAACAGAGCAAACCTCAGTTCAGAGTAAGAACATGTCATGTACTTCAGTAACTTTTAAATCCTGAAAAGTTATACATAAGAATGACAATTTTATGATACTCTTCATTAAACTAACATTAGTGTAGTGAGGGTTTGTTCATCGGGGACAAACTTTGACGGAGTTCCCATGGTGCCTTTTTATAAATGATTAATTATTAAATTCAGTTCTGATATTCGTTCCATTCTTTAGGCAATACAACAAGAAGTGTCCGCATTAACGCGCGAAATTGACTTTCTTCAAAAGGGCTTAAGGTAAACAGCTGCATTACTTGTGTATACAGTGAAACACCTTGATGTATTCTGTCGGATGAGCAAGTGGACTCTCTGACTTAATATTTCAGCAAATGAAAATGAAATTACCCTGCACCATCTGTGCTATTGTAAGCAATAATGTGTAGCATAACTGCATAAGAAAAGTCGTTCAGAACAGCACATAAATGGACTAGTATCATCTCTTCATAAATTTATTCAGTAGAATAGTTTGACTCGGATAAATTGTGAATGCCTAGGAAGTTGTATCACATTCTAAAAATTACCAAACCCACGGTACTGTACCTTTTATCTATAAAAGAGGATGCACCTAAATAGTGATATAATATTCCAACCCATTATCTTAAAAATTTATAATATTCAAACTGCTTTAGAGTTTAGAGTATGAGATATTGGCCCATGCTGAACTGCCAAGAATCTACAGAACTCTCAGAAGTTGCATACTTTTCAAGTGTTCGGTAAACAAATTACAGTATTTTTTAGAAACCTAAAGAAGTACTCTAGAGTATGGGGTATAAGCTTGATGAGAAAAGGTGATCACATCCATGCAGGTACATGCATGGAGAGAGAGATGTGAACCAGATGAATCTTGATGAACTCCAAACCCTCGAAAGCAATCTTGAAATATGGGTCCATAATATTCGCTCCCGCAAGGTAAAAGTTTGTATGCTCTTCTGAATACCTATTAAAATTTTGAATTGTTTTTTTGCAAAATTTTAATATTTTCCCTTATGTTGAACAGATGCAGATCATGTCTACAGAAATAGAGATGCTTCGGAACAAGGTTGGCTTGGCATGTGTAGCGTGCCATTTTTATCCTTCAAACTTGCTCATAGAATAGAAGTTTTTTTTTTCTAGAATATGCAGGAGAACTGCGCATCTTTTGTATTAAGGAGAAGATTGGTCGATGACCATACACGACGCGCGCCGCTTTTGTCGGCCGCCGGCAGAGTTACATGATAGATCAAGAAGCCCTCTCTACCGACAGGAAACCTAAGCCTACTCTCCCGAAATGACTCTACCGAGGTGCTTGGCACCTGCTGCTACCCACTGCCCTGCTTCGTCCTTGGTCTTGGCTATTAACCGGGCGGTATCAGCTGTGTTGTTCCTGAAGATCTTGTCATTTCTTGCTATCCACAGGTTCCAAGTAACAAGAAGAAGGAGTGAGTCTATTCCGGATCTGGTAAGTTTGGTTGAGCCTCTTCGCATATCTGTCCGTGCGTCGACCAACTCTTTCTCATGCATCCGGAACCTCCCCGGCAACCGAACCCAATTCAGGACAGCCCACCAAACTTCTTTGGCGATTGGGCAGTAGAGGAAAAGATGTTCGATTGTTTCAGGCGCTTGGTCACATAGGCAACAAACGTCGCTGTCCCGCAGGCCATGCCGCTTGCGTCGTTCTGCAGTCCAAGTGCGGCGGTGTAGAGCGACGTACATGAACAGCTTGACCTTTGGCGGCGCCCAGTGCTTTCCAAAGCCACTGCGCCTCGCTTAGCTTCATTGCTCCGCAATGGAACATCTCGTAGCGGTCTTGGCGTAGTACTGCCCAAAGCTCGTCCAACGCCATCGGATATTGTCGAGTACGCCTTCGAGTAGCCGTATCGTTTGAATTTGAGGCCGTACGTGCGTGTACCGGTTGAAGGCCATGATTGTGAGCGGGGTGTTAAGGTCCCGAATCCACCGCTCGTTATGTAGCACCTCCCGTACCGATCTCTTCGATGCTCGCTCGCTTACCGCTCTCGCATAGATCGGGCGCCATCGCTTGGATGGAAGTTCCGTTGAGCCACCGGTCGGTCCGTAACATGGCGGAAGAGCCGTCTCCAATGCTGATCTGTATTGAGGCATCAAACATAGCCTGCGCTTCTGTTTCTACCTCCAACGGTAGTGCTGCCCATGGCCTGGACGGATCGGTGCGCTTGAGCCACGCCCATCGCAGCTTTAGGGCGAGTCCGAGCAGCTGCGCAGGTCGGTAATTCCCAATCCTCCCAACTCACGTGGTCCGGTAACCCAGCTCCAGGCGATAGTGCATTGCCCCCCCCCCTCGGCCGTTTCTTCCCCTGCCCAAAAGAAGCCCCGGCAGCATTTGTTGATTGCTGCGATGGCCCAAGGAGGCAACCTGATTGAGATTAGGGGAAAGATTGGGATGGTCTGTCGTGGTCGATTTGACGAGGGATAGCCGTCCCGCTTTATGCAAAAGCCCTCGCCTTCCACGTAGGTACGCGCTTGCGAACTTTGTCTACCACCGGTTGGAGGTGCTCCTTACGCAGCCTTGCCGGTAGACAAGTGGCATACCCGTGTAGGTGATGAGGAAATCGCTGACCCCGCAAGGGAGGTAATTGGCTACTCGTTGTAGATCTTCCTCTCGAGCAGCAAATCGGGGTGATGGTGCTTTTGTGTAGGTTGGTTCGCAGTCCCGATGCTGCTCCGAAGAGCTCCAGCAATTCTCGAGGTTGTTGCCGGATCCTCGCTCCGTAGGCGATAGGAAGAGCACGGCGTCATCCGCGTACAAGGAGCATCGGTGGGCGACTCCTCTCGTGGCCGATCGGTTGCAACATTTGGTTGTCGGCGGCATGTACGAACAATCGGTGGAAGACGTTCATCATCGGGAGGAAGAGCATTGGCGACAGCTGGTCGCCTTGGCGCAGTCCGCGTGCAAGCTGGATTGGTCGTCCCGGTCGCCGTTGAGCAAGTACCTTTGTAGAGGCCGTAGCCGTAGGATCGAGATCCAGCCACACCAACGCTGCCCGAAACCCATGTGCCTAAGGATTTGCAGTAGGAAAGGCCAAGCCACCGTATCGAAGGCCTTGGCTATGTCCAACTTGAGCAAGAGCTTGGGTACTTTCCTCTCGCTTGAGAAGTTTCGCCGCCGCTTGCACGTATTTGAAGTTGTCGTGGATGGACCGGAGTTTGATGAAGGCGCTTTGGTTTGACATCGACCAGCGAGTCCAATTCAGGGGCGAGCCGGCGCGCCATCATCTTGGCCACAATTTTGGCGAAACCGTGTATCGTGCAAATTGGTCGGTAATCACTGTGTCCGCCGGCCTCGGGTGTCTTCGGTAACAGCGTAATGAGAGCATTGTTCAGTGCCATGGAAACCTCTAGAGTCGCGACGGTTAAGGGCATCGAGTGCCCGCATCAGGTCCGCCTTGATGTGATTCCATGCGGATTGGTAGAATTCAGCGGTGAAGCCGTCCGGCCCGGCGCCTTGTCCCTTGGCAGGGATTTAATGGTGAGCCAAAGTTCGTCCTCGGTGAACGGCTCGTCCAGGTGTATTAGAGTGCCCGTTGGAATGCCGATTGCCGCCGCATCGATGGATGCTGTCCGCGGCTCCTCCGAGCCCATGATTGATAAGAAGTGCTCGAACAGGGCATCCGCTTTGTCTTGATGGTCCCGTACGACCCCACCGTCCGTTTGCAGGGAAGCAATGTAGTTTTTCTTCTTGCGGTGGCCGGCATGCAGCTGGAAGAACTTGGTACAGAGCGTCACCCTCCTTGAGCCATGTGATCCTCGGAGCGGGCACGGGCGATGGTGCGCTCCAGTGAAGCTAGTCCTGTGCTTTTGCACTTGAGCTCTTTGCGCAGGGTCAGCTCCTCTTCGGATAGCCGACGGTGCTCCCGGGCTTTGTCGAGGCGAAGGATTACTTCACGCGCGGCAAGGATCTGCAGCTGGATGGACCCAATCCGCTTCCGTCCCCAGCTCCGCAATTCCTGGCGGCGTTGCGAAGTAAGGAAGCTAGGCGCCGGTAAGGGTTAGAGTTGGGATGGGATCCGGTCTAGCTTGGCTAGGGTTGGCTGTTCGCGCTCGTTGCTCCAGGTGTAGTTACGGCCATGGAGATAGATGTCTTTTAGCTCCGTGTCGTTGACGAATCGTCGGAACCTGCCCGGATTTCGCCTCGTTTATGTTGGCATTGTTTTTGTCATGGGCGTCAAGAATCAGAGTTGAAATCGCTCGCTACCGCCCACGGCCCAGGGAACGTGTTTCGGATTGAACGGAGCTCATCCAGGAAGGCAACTTTGTCAACGTCCGCTCGGGGACCATATACGGAAGTGAGGGTCCAAGAGGTAGCTGCCTACACTTGTACAGATGATAGAGTGTTCGCCAATGTGGAGTGGCGTCGGTGAGCATCGGGTGCCTTACACGCGATTAGGATACCGCCTCGAGTATCAATTGCAGGTGGTATGAGAAGCCGCTGAAATCGGAGCCAAGCATCTCTAGATTAATCGGTGCGGGATTTCATTGAGTTTGGTTTCCCGGAGACATACGACAGCTGGCTTTTGAATCCGCCACGACGCCACGCAGACATCACGACGGCTTTTATCATTTAAGCCACGTACATTCCAAACTAGTATGTTGTTGTTTATATCCATTGTAGATCAACGACCGAGGTGGAAGCCGTGCTTAGACAGACACAAGCTCCCCGGCCCGCATGGCGGCCGTCGTAGCTCCGAATCGGACAGGGCCGAGGCTGTCGGGAAAAGTTCCCCGATGGCTGCGAGGTGTTCCTTAGACAGTGGGCTTTGCGAAGACTTGTTCGTAGGCTTGCCGAGCTTCGCCGAGACAGGTGTTTCAGCGGTGATGAATCCCATCTTGTGCATTAGGAGCATCTCTCCTTTCTTGGAAGGTCTAACCGAGCCGGCACGTGTTTGCTTGGCGATCCGTGCACTACGGCGCGGAGTTGTGGCGTGGGTTGGTGCAGATACCGGTCGAGAAGCCTTCCTCTTCGCCGGAACCGACGCTAGCGGGTTCCGTATGATTTGAGCTAGAGAGGAGATGAACCGGCGGGTAGTGAGGAGCACCTCCCGGGATTTTTGCCCGGAAAGTGGCCGGCCCGCTTGTTCCGCTCAATTGATCGCGGGTCGGGCTCCACGGAAGGAGCGAGGCTCCGGCTAGGTCGCCTTTACCAGCTCGGGCTGTTGTTGGTCCGGCACATTGGTTGAGGTGGGGTTTTGGAAAAGCCGACGGCGGCGCTCACGGGGCTGCCATGGGCTGGCTCCATTTGAATCCGCCGGGACCTTCTCGGAGTAAACCACGATGCAGCCGTAGTGGTTGCCGGTGGGGTGATGTGGCCGATCGCCCCATTGGCCGGGGGATCGTCGGTGGGATCGGCGCCTTGTCCGCACGCGGGGAGGGGTCCCTCGTTGCCCGGCTCAAAGTAGCTTGTCCCGGCGGTGGTTGGTCTCCTTCGCAACACATGGGATCCTTACCTCTTTCGGTGTGGACCTCCCGGGTTGGTAGGAAAGTTCGGCCACCGCGTCATCGCAAGGCGGTTTCTTCTCTTTTGGGTCCGGCGCCTTGGTTGCTTCCGCAGCCGGCGGTGGTGGTGACGGCTGCGCCGACGGCAAGCAGATCTCGCTTTGGGAGTGGTTGCTTTCGGCACCCACTTTTTGATCGCTCGTTGCTCGTCTTCTTCGAGTCCGGCGGGGATCGGCGGCGCGAAGCATGTTGGCGGCGGCGGCGGTGCCCATGACCACCTTCGTAACGATGCCCGGCGGAGGGTTGATGTGGTGGCCGTACTTGAGACGAAGACGGGTCCGCTTGTCCGTCCGGATGCCATGAGTGAAGAAGAACTCGTAGCGGCGCGGGTTGATCCCGCCGCCCAGTCCGGGGTCATTGTCGTGGTTGCCGTCGTGACCGCCGTCCCCATCATCCGATGGTCCACCGTCATCGGAGGAGGAGCGTGGCGTGCAGTCCACGATTCGCCGGATATGGATGATGACCGGATACCGTAAGGCTCGCTTCTTCCACGGATACGGCTCGACGTTGGCGAATAGCCTCTGCATCCGTGGGTTGGGGTGCGCCTCACGAACCTCATGCTCAGGGACTACGAGGGTCTTTGTCGTTGGGATCCGACTAGGGTCGTCGGTCCAGGCAGTCAGCCGGAAACAGGAGAGATCTCGCCTTGGTGGCAGTGGCTGGATCGAGCTTCTCAATCCAACAGCTGGATGCGAGCAGCTGGCGCGCCGAGTTGAGGCTCCGGGCGTGCGGAGGTATGCCTTCGATTTCTAGGATCACCTTGAAGTAGAGGGAGTTGGATTCTCGCGCGAGCCGGACGTGTCCATTGGCGGAACACTAGGCAGGAGGAGCCCGCCGGGGCACGACCGACCCGAAGGACCCGGTCTCTTGCTGCCTCGCGTGTTGAAGAATAACAAGAAGTTCTCGGGAGCGAACGCCCGCACCGAGAAGTCCTTGTCATCGACGTCGAGCCCGTCTCGGACAGCGGCTATGGCAGCTTCGACGGAGATGCCGGCTCGGGCATTGCCGACGTGGGCCGTCGCGTGCCCGGCGGAGGCGCACCTCCTCCGCGTCGATCTCCTCGGAGCGGTGGAGGAAGCAGGATTCACCCGCCGGCCGCGATTCGGGGTTGCCCGGCGGCAGTTCGTCGAAGCTGTTCGCGGCCATCCAAGGACTTCGGCGTCGGCCTCGCTGCGCCGCGGGGAAGGTGTAGGCGTGGACGACGGCGCGCGGGAGGCTTCGGGCGTGGGCGAGGAGTCGCGGCGGCACACCCGGATGATGCGACGGGGTCCTTCCGGCTGGTCAGCGCGCTGCCGTGGCGCCGCGGTCCGGGCCGTTTGTAGTTGCGCGCCGGATGTGCCGGCCCATGGCAGCGCAGGCAACGCGCGCGCCCGCCGGCAATCTGCCTTGAAGTGGTCGGTGGCGAGGCAGCTCCAGCACCTCGCCATCGAGGTCAGCCGGGATGGGGTTCCTCCGCGGGGGTGATAGATGGGGGCTCCTACGCTGCCCGGACCGCTCATGGTGGCGGCGAGGCGGCAGCTGCCAACCTTCGTCAATCTCCGCCTCGCGAGAGACGGGGTTGGTGGCGGCCAGCATCACGGGACCGCTGCCTTGACTCGCGGTCGGTGGCTCCGGTCTCCGGCCTGCGAGGTGGTTGCTGAGGCAGCACGGCGACGCTCCTCCCCGCGAGGTTGACGGCGGCACTAGTGGCGGCGGCGAGGTGCCGGGGTGGGGGGGGGGGTCGGTAGGTTCCGCGACGCGCCGTGGCGAGGCCACCAGCTCCAGCTCCAGGCCCTCCGGCGAGGGGACCCGGACCACGTCCCGGTAGGGAGCGCCGGGGTGGGGTGGACTCGTCTCGCGGAAGTTGGACTGTCCATCCATCGGAGCTCCTTGGTGCGCCCCCGGGCGCTCTCGGGGAAGAAGGGCTCGGCGAACGGCGAGAGGGAGCGCGAGGAGGGGGTGGACGGCCGGCTCGGGGAGAGGGCGGTCGTGCGGGAGGCCGTCGGCGGCCGGGGCTCCGCCGGCGTGGGCTCCCGGGGGGGGGATGGGGGAGAGGCTTACCATCTCGTCGCATGGAACAATAACTAAACCAGTTTCAGTTGTCAACCGTTGCAGTTTTCAGAAAGAAGTTGAACATAGAATTTCCTTCACCATTAGTTCTCTGTTTCTGATTTGCAGGAGGGAATACTGAAGGCCGCTAATGATATACTTCAAGAGAGGGTACTTCATAGTCACTTGAGTCTGGAGTTTTATTTTAAAACATTCTGCAAATTTCAAAGCTTATTTATCTTTCCATTTGGGACTCAGTTCAATGTCCTGTTACGAATTAGCTGAAGGATTTATCAAAAACCTTACATGCCCCTTTATCTCAACCTACGCACTTGCAAAACCTTTGTCAGATGCGTTCGAAACCCTATTTATTAACCCCGCATGATTTCATGATACTTTTCCATGACGGTAATGCTTTTAGATACTTCTGACATATTTCCAACTCTTGCGAATACGTCTGCAGATAATCGAGCAAAATGGGATTCTGGATGTCAGTGGCAATGTTATAATACCACAAGTGCCATACCAACTAACCATGGAAAGTAACTACTATTTCTAGCCTAAACAACGATTCTGCCAAAGTATCTCATCTCAAAGGCTTCTACGCAACGAGATAACCTTGTGTCTGTCATCACTTCATGGTGTAAAATAGAAGAAAGCAAATGCCAGCACTTGCGCAAAGTTTCACATATGTAAATCAAACTACTCATTAGGATTGAATACCTGTATGTTTATATGGTATATGAATGCAATGCCAACTAGAATTATCCAAAATTCAGCGATTAGAGTTTTGCCTAGACTCGCATATATGTTGCAGCACTAAAATATTCATATCAATCCTCTAGTTGTGTTTAGCTTTTGCAACTACTCATAGTGTTCGACAAAGACACATTTAACAGATGCACCATCTTCCTGGTTCCTGAAAGATACTCAGAGGCTGCTCCATCGTTGCCCAGTCATGTCGAACAGCATCCGCTCTTTTGCTGCAGTTGCTGCTGCTGAATCGGCTGGCCTTTCATGTGGATAATATTGGAGGCCTTCCTATCCAGGGATGCCTGGCTCCCAGCTTTGCTGCCGCCGAAACGCCAAGATTTCATCAGCTTAATCCATTTGGAAGAAAAAAAAACTCAAAACTTTTGCCTTACCTTTTCTTGATCGCCGCAGACATAGCCAAAAATGCTGCTTCCACGTTGATTGATTCTTTAGCACTTGTTTCGAGGAATGGAATGCCAATCTCATCTGCATAAGCCTGCAGAAGTTTTCATTGCCAATTCAGCTTAACAAATTTTACCATGCGCATCAATAGTTAAGGATAATTAGAAATTTGACCTGTGCCACTGCAGTCTCGACAGCCCTGCTCTCAGCCAGATCGCACTTGTTGCCAACAAGAAGCTTGCATACGCTGTCATTGGCGTATCTGTCGATCTCACTCATCCACTGTTTAACGTTGTTGAAGCTCTCCATGTCCGTAATGTCGTAGACTATCTGGGAGGATTCAGGAGACAAGGTTTCAATGAGCTGCACATCAAATGGGAAGAAATTTCTTTGCAGTTTGAGAGATTTGTTTACGATTATCCCATGAGCTCCTCGGTAGTAGCTGCTCGTAATGGTTCTAAATCGCTCCTGTCCTGCCGTGTCCCACTGTTCAATAATCAGAAGCCATCAGGTACTAAAAATATCAGGTCAAATTGGGGAATATGCAGGCAACGATGAATTCTTAGTTATATTTTCAGTCTGTTTTTTCTTCACTATAAAAATAGCTATATGATTTTGAGTCCCTTTTTTCCCCCACTCGAAATGCATGTTGTTCAATGAGGGATGTCTCCATGTTGACCTTATATGATTTATTCATTTGCGTATTAATGATCCATCATGTCCCTACCACCATGTTATTGTGCACTCCCAACCGAACACTGAGCTAGAACCCTTTCGTGGAAAGAAAAGGGAAAAAAACTGTTGACCTACAGAAATGACTGTAAACAGGTAGGATGCAGATTTACTTCTCAAACAACTCCTACTTTGCCCATGTATGTTGCATTGGCTACTGCCCAAACTTCTCATGAATTACTTGTGAAAATGGTCGCAAAATTACTTACGATCTGCAGCTTTATCGTCTTCCCATCCATCTCAATCGTGCGAATTTTCTGCATAAGTGGAACAGAGGTGGGAAGAAAGAATAGTCAGTAGATCAAAACACAACCAAAATGGAGGGGAAAACACAGTCCTGCTGAAGAATTGGAGAAACACCAACAATGCAGCAACGACAGCTCAAGAGGAGACCACTTACGAAGTCCACACCGATCGTGCTGATGTAGCTGTCGACATAGGAATCGTCCTGGACGAACAGAGAGGGGGTCAGAACCAGGACCGTGCGAACTGATTAATCTCCATCGGTGAAATGCGGACTCACCGCAAAACGGAGGAGGAAGCAGGACTTGCCGACCGAGGAGTCGCCGATCAAGAGAAGCTTGAACAGGTAATCGCTGGAGGGGACGAAAAGACGAGAGTAAAATTTCAGCGCACGAAGTAGGTCGGAAAGGGAATGGGAGAACAAACTTACAATTCGTTGCTCATGGCTCTTCCAGTCCGTGGAGCCCGAAACCAAGAAACGGAGATTTGATGTTGGAGTTGGAGAAGAAGATGCTTCTGCGAGGTGAAACCGTCCTAAAGAGTCGCCTCCCTCACGCCGTCACGAGGCTGGAAGTCGCAGGATGCATGTGTATAAACTAAAGCAACTGCCGATCCGCAGATTCATTTTTTTTTCTTTTATCGAACCGAGGAAGCGCCGTGAATACGGCTCCTTTTTTATGCAGAGAGGGAGAGATGGCAGGCAGGGGACGGACGCTCACGGGTGCGCCTACCTAGCGCAAACATTGTTTTTACTTTAGCTAGTGAGAAATGTGGTGTCATGTGAATATCATAAGTATGGCAACAAAATTGACACACAAAACCGTCGTTGATACGCTGGACCCCTGTACGTTGCTAGTCTTCATACAAGCAAATGGACCGCTACCTTCGGATGATAAGCCACACAGATGGGCACTCAACCGACTCGATCTGCCTAGCAACCATTCAGAACCACAGAACAGGTGACATTTCTGAGCTAAGATCACATCATGATGAATACTTGTGGATGCTTGCCCTCTTTTGTAGATCAGACTTCTGAGGCTGATTTGTGACTGGATTGCCGACATTGAGACAAGAACTAGATGCTAATCGAATATTGCTGGAATTAGAAGGATTTTTGTAGTCCAACGACTGGAATCTAATGTTGGGTCCATCAGATACGCTACAATGCAAACCTAGGTAATTCATTTCAAAAAGAAAAACCAAGGTAATAGTGTTAGGTGTTAACTTGAATGGAAAACGTTCAAGTACTATGCAGGTGCCACAAGGAGCGAGGACTGTTTCGCTATTCAGCGCACCGGACTACCCGGAGGTGACCATGGAACATAGCTCGCTTTTCAAATGCAATCAGAAAAATACATAGTGGTATTCCAGCACCATGCAAAATTGGCTGCTCTCAACCCACGACATGAACAATTACTCCAGCAAATGTTACGTATCCATAAAACTTGAGATCCAGCGAAGAACAAAATAATCCGGCCCAGCTCCGTAATAGCTGATAGGTCAGGTAACGTTTATCTCTTTGCCACGGTGTCACCACTTCTATTCGGCGATCCTAACCTTCTTCTTCTTCTTGAACTTCTCCGGTGTGGTCTGCTGCATCTTGGAAGCCGTGTTGCTCTCTGCTCCATGAGAACGAGACCCTTCAGAGGTCTTGCCTCCCACATTTGAGTGCCCCATACTGCTTTCATCCTTCCTCTTCTGTTTGGGTGTCTGTCTTATGCTCATTGCACCAAGTGAAAGTGCCGAGCCTTGGCTGCTGTGGTTCTTGGAAACGCCAGTGAACCGAGACATAGTCTTCTTCGAAGAACCTGTAGGGTCATATGCACTTGCATGAATGAGTATCCAGTTAAATGGAACAGTTCTATGCTTAGGTTATATTATAGGAATGACGTGTTAGAAAACTGAATACATTTCCTCAGATAAACGAAAGGTATCGGAATAACATACCAATTCAGCCAGTAGCTGGCTGAATGCCATATTACCTGCAGATTTCTTAATGCTTGGAGTAAGGCTCGCAAGATTTGGTTTCTCCAATTCCTCAGGTTTAGGATAACGAACTAAGCAAACTCGACGTGAAATTTTCCCAACTGTATTTAGGTTAGGCAAGACAAAGAGTTAGCATACTGAAATCATACATCACGAGTGACAAATGAAGAAAGCTACCATGACTGCGTGTCTCTTTAACCATATTTAAAGGGCATGCCAGATGCCACACACAAGCAATGGATATCTTTCTACCACTTTTGCCAAAATCGATTGTTCTTATAATGAATATATATTACACAAGCTTTTCGTGTGCCTCAGTAAAAAATAAACATGATAGATACATGCTGCAAGTGACAAACACCAAACCACAAGTAAGAATATTGATCAATACTAATATTATCCATATTCTGTAAAGTTGCATGGTAAGTATATGCTAACTTTTTTACATGAACCAATATTTCAAGCCACAAATAACACTGATTCACCATATAATTCACAACAATAGAAGCTTTAATGGTAGAATAGAATCCATTTATATGTTGCTAAGCATATGATCTAACTTCAAATATGTGATTTTGGCTCTTTATCTTTTGCAACATGTTTCAATATTTAACAAAAAGATGATTCAATTGCTGAGTATTATGTCATCTCTCAGTTTGGGTGTTTCACATCTTTGGTTTATTAAGTATATTAAGGCCCAACTAAAATAAAAGTATAATAAAGCCCACGGTCAATAAAGATGCCTCTATACATATCAGACCAAAAGTGTCAAAACTAGTAAGTTATGATACTGTAACGGAGTAACATTAGCATATCTGAAATCAAATTTGATCATATGGATTCCTTGATGACAGCCGCAACAACAACAAAGCCTTGCCCCAGGCTACAGATAAAACCCAAAAGACCCAATACAAAAGGACTAATAAAATAAAAGGAAGATGGAAAGAAAAGAGAGAAAATGGAGAGAAGAAAAGTGCATTCCTCAACGACAGAACAGAAGATTTATTATATTTAGGTTATGCAGGAACCAGTAATTCAAAAACTCCTAGTTTAAAGGCTTTACCAAACCAACAAGTGCATTTACCTAAGAAAAAAATGTGAAGACACACAGTGCATATTTAGCAAACATCTATCAAGATGAACTGGCAAAAGCATTCTGCAACATACAACGAAAATAAAAACTTGATATTCAAGCATACCAGCTTTAGTTTCTGATCCTGATGGAAGGAAGACAGTTGCATCTGGCTGCTGAGAAGCAAAGCTGACGAGATCATAAGATTTCCCTACAAAAATTTGCGTGTTAGCTATAACTATTTTATTTTTCTCTGAATTTTTTTGAAATTAGTTCAACATAATGCTGGAAATGCAAGTGACTTCATGGATCAGATATTCAGATCAACCTTGCTGATTTGTTATTTACAGTAATAGTAATAAGATATTAGTTTTTTAGGAAAACTAAATTAGGTGTGAACCGAACTTTTGCTGTCCAAATGAGTGAACGTTCAGAACGCTTACAGGAACTTCAGTTATCTTACCTGAGGAACTCTCTAAAGTGCCTAAATTTCCATCAATGTGTAGCTTAAGAGAAACATCTTTACCATGAAAATCAGACACGCTTACCTGTGTATAATAACATAGGAAATATTACATTGGGACTCAATAAAGCAATAAATTGACAATAGACCACTGGGATAATAAAATAAAAAAGGCCCACATCACCTTATCTTTAGGCCATTGTATTAACCAGAATTCTTTTGAGTCAGTTGGTGATACATCAAGCACAGGTTCCCCTTCAACCTCTTCAAATGACGGTCCAGGCTCATAACTGCAGCGATTGCAGCAAATATCAGGTGCCAAGGTACAGTAATACGCCATATAAAGTATGCAAGGTGCAGTGTGGAACACAATCAGCAGGATGCGGCTGAATTCTACCGAGTAAATTTCAAACTTGAAAAGAAAAATATTATCAAGCTTTACTATAGAACGATAGTTGCTGTGATCAAGCTTGGAACTACTCTATTATCTTTGTATTATCTTAATAATAGCGAGTAGTAATAGTGCAGTTCATTCAGACAGTAATTAACATGATATTATATGAACACAGTAGAACTCATGGAACAACAGCTCTTAAAACAGGACCTGATTCACCCTAGAGAATAGAGAACAATTGCTGATAGCATGAACAATGGAAAGCAAGGATATTCAGTACCATACCGCCCTTTTGCAGCTCCCTTCGTCATCTCAGATGCAAACGCTCCTTTATGTGCCCCGCAATTCCCAAATTCTTTCGAAAATGGAGAGCGCTCACACCTTACTGATGAAGAGGAACCTGGTCGAACACGGACCAACAGGTTAGTGAATCCCCAAATTCGATTGTTCAGAACAACATAAGGCACGCCCCCGCACTACGAAATCCTACAACAGCCGCCCAATCAAACCAGGATAGGTACCGACAACAAAGGAGGAAATATGTCAGCGTCAGGTCGGGGTGGGTACTAACCCGACGCAAGCCCAGTGCCAGTACAGGGAAGGGGCAAAGAAGAAACGAAAGGCTGCTCTATATGCGAGAGGCTTTGGCAGAAAAATACCTGGTTCGTGGTGTCCCGTTAACAGCTAGAAGACCACCGGTGGTGAGGGACAGGAAATTGCGGCGGCGGCGCCGGCCAGAGAAGACAGGGAAAGGGGCAGGAGCCAGCGGCTCGACCCGGGTAGGGGTTTAGCGGCGGCGGCGGGGGAACGACGGTAGACGCGGATGGGCCACGTAATAGCAACTTGCAAGTTCAACTAAAATGGGCTAAACAAGAGCCCAATGGGTTGCTTGTCTTGGTTTGGCTTCGCCTGGGCCTTAGGCCATGTACACGACACGATGCCCAAACAGAATAACGACGCCTCCTTCGGCATTTCCCTTTTTTTAATAACTCCTTTTTGGGAGAATTGCATGGGAGGACCTGTTTTGGAGTTCAATTGCAAAATCGGACCTATTTTCTCAACTTTGCAAGATTGGACCTGTTTTTTCGATTTGAAATGGCCGCCAGCCCCTGTTTTGTGAATCTGTTAGATTAGGTACTGTTTACGAATTAAAAAAATAAGAAATAACCGGAACCGACCAAATTACCCCTTATCCCTTATCTCCAGGAACCTCTCCCCACAGGAAGCCTTAGCACGGATGAACACCTAACCCTAGCAGCGAGATCGAGCAAGTGTGAGGGACGCGAGCGGTGCGGCACGCGAGCTGCGGCACGGGCGGGTGGCGCGAGCGCGCGTGAGCGGGCAGGCGAGGACGTGCGCAAGCGAGCGGCGCGCGAGCGGCCGCGCGCGATCCAATCTTGCAAGGGCATACTCGTCTTTTCACATAAGAATTAACACCGTTTAGGCTCCCTCATGGAATAGGGGCTACTGGCTCGTTCGCATTTAAAAACAGGTCCAATCTTGTAAAGTTGAGAAAATAGGTCCGATTCTACAATTAGACTCCAAAACAGTCCTGCCATGCAATTGCCCCCTCCTTTTTACCTCCTCCAACTATTACGATAGTTCAGTTTTGGTCCCTCAATTATAAAACCGGGTAGGATGACTCCCTCAACTTTTAATACCGTTCATTTTTCCTTCCTAAACGGTTTAGATAGTGGTATTGGTTGATGTGGCATCATGGGTCCACTTGTCGAGTGTGCCATGCCATCTTTTTTCTTTCTTATTTCATGATGGTTTTTCTTTCCAATACTTAGCTTATAAAACATAAAAATTAATTTAAAATATTTTACAAATATTAAATATGTTAACGAACAACTTTTTCAAATTTGAATAAAAATTGTCCAAGTTTGCAATAATAAAGTGGTATTCCGAAATTTAAATTCAAAATTTAATTTGAATTGTTTTTTTCAAAACCAATTTTTTTTTAATTTTTTCATAACTTATGTATTATGAGCATAAAAATCTTATAATCTTCGAAGCTCCGGAAGTTACATTTTAGAAGGAAAAACCATCGAAATAAAAAAAAATGACGTGGCACACCGACAGTGGGCCCATTGTGCCACATCAGCCAATACCACTATCCAAACCGTCGAGAGGAGGAAAAGTGAACGGTATTAAAAGTTGAGGGAGTCATCCTACCCGGCTTTGTAATTGAGGGACCAAAAATGAACTATCACAATAGTTGAAAGAGGTAAATAAGACTTCTTCCTTTTTTTTTCCCATTAGTAAGAATGATCGCTCTTCAAATGCCACATCGTCATAGTTGTATTACTCGTATAGTACTATTTTGTGTGAAAAAAGAAGCCATACAAATGCCACCCAAAATGTACTTAGGAAGAACAACAATTTCAAAGCTATATTGACGAGTACATATGCACAGTTGTGGATGTTTCCCTCTACGGGAGAGCAGATCTGCTTGTGCCTGAGCCACTGAGGTGCCGATATTGAAATAGGAACTAGCTACTAATCGAGTATTGCTGGAACAAGTAGGATAGTATCTTCTTATAGTCCGATGACCGGAATCCAGTGTTAGCGTCGATCAGATACGGTACCTGCAACACCAAGGTCATTCCGAGTGTCAGATGCTAACTTGAAAGGAAGGAGCTACGTGCGACAAGGAGCATGAAACTCCAAGAGAAAACACACATTGAAACAGTTGGATAAGCGTTCTTGGATCTGAGATGCCAGGGCACTATGTTAACACAGCAAAAGAAACATCCGCCAAGTTGCATCCAACAAGACAAACGTGGGACAGTTATATTGGTAATGTCTGTATCCAAGATTCATATGCCATCTACAATTCCGTGTGTTCTATTCTTCTCGTTTCATGATGCAGTAAACAGTTAGCATTACCTGTTTAGAACCTGATTCCCTTATAAGTAAGTCCATCTTTGATGACCCTTCCCCCACATTTTGGAGAACATAAGGAAGCTCCAATTCGCAGAGAGCTTCACGGACAATCCTCGCATACTGAAACAGCGTAAGAGGGGGAAAAGGACCCACAATTCCACATGACCTATATAATATATACTTACAGAATTGTTCTCATATGAGAAGAGCTCCAACTTCTCTGCAGGTACAACACCAGCTCTGTTCCACAATGTCATTCCTCGTCCAGCTCTTAGAAGCGTCGGCACCCACCCTGTGAAAATTGTACTGGACATAAAACGAGAAGGGTTTCTTAGAATTATATACAGTGGCAAGAAGTTTATATAGTGCAATCTGTGAGGCATTTTATTTGTCCTATTAGCTGAGCCAGTATCAGACATTTCTTTTTCCCCTTTGGCAAGACATTTTCGGAATGAAGACAAGTATATTACCTCTATTAAAAGATCGTTAATTGTGAGGAACTTTAAAACAATCAAAGTGGGTGTGGGATACCTCTCAAGGATTCCAAAAGAAGGGGTCCTTCCTTGCCCATACTGGCTGAACAGATACTTCACAATATCTCCTGCACAATCAAAGAGCATAGTAGACTCCATATTTGCTTTGCTGTGCTGTACTGTTTCTCCAAACCATCCAAGAGAAAACTACTCCCTCCTTTTTTAAAAAAAAATGAACTAGACTGGTTGTCTTAACGACAATAATTTGAGAATGGAGGGAGTACTTCATATTAAACTATTGAAGCCACTGTCTTTTCTAACAACAACCAAAAGCCAAAAGAGACTCCTATGGTAGTGCAGCAGATGTCAGAGTGAGTTGAAACTTCTAGAGTGCAACGAGCACACAGATTTTTGTTCAAACTAAAAGATTTATTGGAACTTACCACTTTCATACATTGTGACACCAGTACTAGCATCAACAAGCAGTGGAAATCTGTAATGAACCAACTACAGTTCAGTGAAAGTATCGACACAGAGATACATAACAGAGTTTACCATGATACATTTCTCTTGAAGCAAAGAGTTGGTACAACTAAGTAAATACACAATAGGAGAAGACATACTGTTCCTTGCCTCCAATTGCCTTTACCACATCTCTGTGCCTTAGCGATCCTTTTGGACACGGATAAACCTGAAACAATGAAATAATCAGCATCCCACATGGATAGCCTAGACAAGCAACTACTTCAATTTAACATGTACTGTACAACTATATGCAAGTGTTGGTTGCATGGGCTTCCTATATGTAATACTGTCCTATGATTACAGAACTGAAGAATCACAGCAAGATACGGTTAAGCACCTCTGCAGAAAGGTCAAGCTCAGTCATGGCCTCCCGTACCCTCCTACAGAAGGGGCATGCCTCTATTGGAAGGAAACAACAAATGATCCAATAAGTAGCCTTTAACACAAACTCATGCATTCAAGTCAGAGGGAATAGAACGTTGTGTTTACCAAACTCGTACAATTGCAGAGTTGGCGCGCTTGTTGATGAATCGATGATCTCTGCACTCTTAGTAGCGACACTTGATCCCCACGGCAGCCTAGCTAAACTTGAAAGCGAAGATGTGGCAACCTGGCAGAAAATGTAACGAAAGTCAGCAGATCCTCATCAGGGGAAACACAGAAGGACCAGCCCCACAATGTAGTATAAACAGCAGTGCTAGCATTTGGGATTTGAGGTTGATAGTTCAGACCGTGTACATCCAACAGAAGCTAACGACAAAATAGAAGTAGCAGCAACTAAAAACATGTCTTCCTAGTTTCAAAAAAAAAAAAAAAACATGTCTTCCTAATCTAGTTCTGAACTCTAGCTCCAATCCAAGTAATTAGTCCATGATTTGCGTGTGGTGATGTTTTAGGGAATTCCAAAAGGCCAAATGCACACGGGATTTACCTCGACTACGTCATTCCGCTCCTGCGAAGGATCGCCCCCTGCACAGCCATACACACAAACCGCGCTATTTTTTAGCAATCCTCTACATTCCTCTGCTTAGTAAGGAAGCTGGAAGCCGAAATTGGGCGACCGAGAAATGCGTCGCTAGTTAGTAGTTACCACGAGCAACTTGAGGAGCGGGCACAGGAACGACAGGACGCTGCTGCTCGCGCGGCTCGTCGAGGCGGCTTCTGTTTGGGTCGACCCGGCACTATTAGGCCCCGCTCGGACAAGAGCGCGGGCGCGGGCGTGGGCGCGGCTGGGGAAGCGGACTCGGCCTGGCGCCGGAGCGGGAGCGGGAGCTGGAGCGCACCGCGGAGGCCGGGGGCGGAGGTTGGAGTGCGGCGCCGGGTGAGCGAGCGGCAGCATGGCGGCCGCGGGCGGGTGCGGGTTGCGATTGCGACTCGGGCGCTGGCGTCGTCACTCGCCGGCGTGTGGTCGTCGTCGAGCGAGGCGGAGGCGGAGGCTGGCTCTGGGCTCTAAGCTAGGACGAACCGGGCCGGTCCGTGAGCCGCTTCTTGCTTGTGGACGGCCCGGGTCAGGGGATTTGGCCTGCGGGGCGGCCTTGGAGAGGCTGCAAATATGCGGATGCTATCCGCAGCAGGGAGCCAGGGACCAGGCCGGTGTGCGGAGTCGTGACAGCACCGCTGCCGGTGTGTGGCAACAGTGTGGACAGTGAACGGAAAACGAGAGTGAACAGAAAAGTACGTCTCGTTATCATTATCAGCCTGGGAAAACTGAGAGTCACTCTTGTTAACTAAAATTATCACAAATCTCATGTCCATGCTAAACGAGGCTCTGTTCTTACCGACCTGACGCAAAGCAACGCCGTGCGTCCTTTTCCAGCCCTCTTCCGTCCTCCATCCACCTAGCTATAGCTCTCGATCAGGCTTTCAAATCGATCAGCAAACAGCTCGCCCGATCGATAGCTACAACACACATATGCGTGCATGGGACCGTCTCATCATGCGGCCGGATCGGAGTCAGGACGATGCGTGCACATCGATCGGTCACCGGCCGCCGGCCGGTTGATTACGCGTCGCTGTTGGCACGCGTCCCTTTCCCCCATGGCCTCTGAATAGCTGTCACTCGATCGTTCCGCGCATCTCGTGCAGTGAGTGCCAAGACGTGGGAGTGCATGCAGGACGAGCTTGTACCGATCGAGACCGGCTTGCTTCTTCCCCGGGCCGATCAGACTTACCAGCAGTGCGAGCCACCGATCGACTGTCGGCAAATCGTCAACACAACAGTAAACCGAACCATACATGTACCAGTTGAACTGATTCTTACTATCCATTTCATATCATATTGTACCGGCGGCGACGCGGCATCGTCGATGATGCCAGCAGCAGTAGCAGCAGCTTGTCCGATATTATAAACCATCCATTTTTAATAACGTTAGCATAATAACAGTCCGTTTGTCCGCTATTGCAGGTCTCTTTTACCAGATATTGCAGGGCTCTTTTTGCAGCGGTGTGTGTTTCAATTGACCTAGCTTAATTAGCTAGTGTGCAACCCTATATGTAGCTTTAGTTAGCTAGTACTAGTAGATCAGCAGCAGCAGAGGCCGGGCTGTCCACTTCACGGCCGACTGCAAGGAGCACGTAATATACGACGTGCCATCACATCTCTCCTACTAGCAACTAGAGCAACCGAAAAGGCGAGAACTACTGACGCGACGCATGGGATGGATTCCCTTTCTTTGACCCGATGAGCGCGCCCGGCCGGCGGCCCGTCGCGCGTCACGTCCCAACCCAATGATATGGTAATGCATAATTGATGGGGTCACGCAAGTGGGATTTAAGTCGGAACAGCTCACGCATGCACGGAATTAGCTAGGGCCCGTACGCGCGCGCACGGACGCGCAAACCAACCCACCCACCACGGCACCACCACCACCTGGTGATCAATTCACTATCAAACCCGTGCCCGGCTACGGATGCGTGCGTACTTATGAATCCGCCACCGATCGAGCGCAATCCGTGGCATGCACGCCCAAGTGGCCTCTCCGATCCGTGGCCTGGTGGCGTTTAATTTGTTCCTGCTGGCCCGGCGGCGGCAGCCGTGCACTGCATGCACGCGCGCGCGGCGACGTCGGGCTACAGCGGCGCGCGGGTCAGATCCGACCACGACGGCTGCCCCACGCAGCGATCGAGAGGGGCCGGGGGCGACGCGGCCGCCGATCCGGCCACGAAACCAGCCGGGGCGCCGCGTGTGGCCACCTCTCCTCCGGCCGACATGCTCCGATCCGCCGGTGCTGCTGCCAACCTCGCTCCACCACGACACGACGCTTGTTCGGAAATATCGTCCACGCATTCGTGGTTCATTTGAGGAATGAATGAATCTGGGCATCTATAGTCCGTGTCCATACGCTTGCACTCCACGAACGTTGGTCGAGCTCGAGTGGCGCTCCGCTTCGCGAGGGGATGCCGTCGTCGCGGACACTGTATGTGAACAGTAGACGGCTGCCCGCGCAATGATCACCGGCTCCCTGTACGGCGGCTGTACGTACGTGCTAGTACCGCGACTTGGGGGATGGAGAGTTGATAAAATGCCACGACGACAGGCGCGCGTGGGGATCCATTGGCCTCGTCAGTCGTCGCCCGTACCCCTCCTCATCCTCGCCACTGTTTCGCAGTGGACGTAACTGTGTCCGTGTGTGTGTGCGCGCTTGATTACACCTCCTCCCAAGATATTTATAATTATCGTTTTCTTTAGTAGTCTCTGACATTTTATGTTGTGTAGTTTGGACTTTGGAGCTAGTTGGAGATAGTAACCCTAATAACCAACATGATACTATGATAGAGCTAGTAGCTTTATTTCCTACGGCGGCTACGCCACATGTTGCCCATGAGATTTTCCTTTTTCGTGCGTGAGTTTGATAATTAGGGTGTGTTCGTTTCCGGGATCTAAATTTTAGAGACTGTCACATCAAAAAGAATCTTATTATTTAAGAGTATTAAATAAAATTTAATTACAAAACAAATTACAGACCCCTAGACTAATTTACTGAGACGAATCTAATGAGGTTAATTAAGTCGTGATTAGAAGACGGTTACTCGTAGTATCACTTTAACAAAATATAGATTAATCAAGCTCATTAGATTCATCTCAAAAATTAGCACCAATTTATCAATAGGGTTTTGTCATTAAATTGATCAAAATATTCATAAATAATAAGATTCTCTTTGATGTGACAGATGCTTAAATTTTAGAGGGAGGAAACGAACACACCCTTAGATTGCTCTACCACCATGACCATGCCACTAGTAGTCATTGGTGCCTTCAGATCTGTGTCGTCATTCGCTGGCCAGGCGCCATTGGTGTGCCCTACTGCACCATGATTGGGGAGAGTAGTACCGGGTACGGCCCCGGGACCTTCCGTACGCGCGCGATAGTACACGTGTCGTCTTCCAGCCAGGGGACCCACGCGGATACACGCCCCTTCCCTTCCCCGATTTGGACTCGGTCCATCTTGGAAGATCTGAGAAATCATCATCCGTGCTAGCCATTGTTTTAAATAGCCCGCTATAGCTCCGCTATAGCCTCGCTTTAGCTTTTTGAGGGAGATGACGCTACGATATTGCTAATATTGCCGCTAATGCCGCTAACTCCGCTATATGGTTAATTTTACTACTAACTTAATCCGCTAACTCCCCTATAACTTAAAAGTCAAACCGTGGTGATTAGTTTTGTTATTCATGGTTTATATGATAGTTGTCTTTTCATTATGTGAACTTTCCAATCGCTAGGAAATATGATAAATACATACTTAGATGTTGGAGTGATGTAATGATAGATGCACATATATGAAATGGGGGTCGTAATTGATGGATTTACTAATGTTTTGGTAAAAATATTCTCTTTTTTTTGCAAAACGCTATAGGCAATAGATTCCGCTATAGCCGCGCTATAACTCCTATAGCTTTTCTAGGAGCACTCCGCTATATTCTCTAGCCCGCTATTTAAAGCATTGGTGCTAGCTAAGCGCTAGCCTTTAGGCTGACTTCAACAATAGGAGGTATTTTTGAGAGGCAAAACTCTCTTTGCATAGCGTGCACAGTAACATCTCCCTCATGCACCGGATAACATCTCCAACAGAGATTGCATTTTCCACTCTCGCTGATCCTCAATGCTCCGGTAGTCGCCGCTCAAGCATCGCTCGCAGTCATCGCTGCCGCGCGTCGCCCGGTCGCACGTCGCTGCCCGCGGCAGCTCGTCCCGTGCCCCTGCGGCAGCTCCCTCTACCGCGCGCCCCTGCGCCTGCTAGTCTAGCGCGCCGCGCCCTTGCCGCTCGCCAAAGCCGCCGCCATGTCCCTCCTCTCGGCTCTCCTCGCTCTCGGACCTCGGCCTCGGCTACTCCATCGCCATCACGTCCTACCTCTGCTGCCGCCATGCCATCACCGTTCAGCGCGTGCTCTTCGTCGCGGAGGGCTCCGAGTCCCTCAACGCAGCATACTCCTCGTTCGCCGTCGCTGCAGCGTCCCCGGTCGGACTCGACCTCGCCGCCATCGCGTCCTACCCCAAGGTCCCGTTCTCCAGCAGGGCGCGGACGCCGACGCAATGTGCTCCATCTGCCGCCGCCACGCGCACACTCGCTTCCGTGCCCAGGCCGCCGCGCGCTGGACCGCCACGGTCCGCCGCGCCGATCTAAATCTCCGGCGCCCCTACGCATCGCGCCTCGTGGCTCCTCAAAGGAAGCTCTCCACGCCATCGAGTGGGATGTGAATCAGTTCTGGTGCCTGTCCCCGCTTCCCCTCCATGGCCTGGCTGCCATGCCCCTGCCGCACCCCGGCCATCGTCCTCCATGGCCTCGCCACGAACAATGCATCGGATGAGAGAGATTATCTATTTTTAGATCGCCTCTCTCCTGAGAAGGTAAAATGGCTCTTTATTTGCATTGTCTGTTGGAGACTGATTTGAGGATGCACAGTGTTAAATGACATGCAAATATGGATTTGCATCCTCTTGTTGAAGTCAGTCTTATGTGCTGCATATATGCATGCCGCGCTCCAGCCGTACGCTCGTGCGATGCAATCATATCAGGAATTGGGATCTCGCTGCTGGTCACCTGCTGCTCCCTCTCTTTCCTCCTCGATCCCATGCGCCGTCTCTGGTCTCTCTCAGGAGTTAGGAACAGTGTAGCCCAGCTCCAGGCTGTTACAACAGCTAGCAGGAACCCATACCGATATGGACCCGGCCTGCGACCAACGCCTCATTCACCACCTCCTATAATCCCTGGAAATCACCGTCTCAAGGTGACGCAGAAAGAAGCATGGTTCATGCATGTAACCACGCAGCTGGCTCAACTCGCAAGATGTAGATGAGACCGAACAGGTTAAGAATGTTGGAATTCGGATGACAAGCAGATCGAGGCTTTGTGCCGGTTGACATGTTCACATGTATGACTCCTGGGTACATGCATACACGCGATTTCAGAATGAAAACAATTTTCCGATCCCAATACGTATCTTTCTGCACAGTTGTGGTTGAGCAGCTATCGTCGCAATGAATTAAGCAAATGAAGAACCCTGATAATTACTCCGTATTTGGTGAGCGTGATGTCAATGCGTTTCGGTCCCCTTCTCTACACAGTTTGCCACTGTGCTGTACACTCATGCCTCATCAGTGACCCCGCTTGACGCGAATTAGAGCTAGTGACATGGTAGCATGGTCTACGCTACTTATATAGCACTACCTTTACGTGTCCTTTGCTGTTCTTCCGAGCAGTCTCTGGCTCCCCACCTAGATCGAAATAGAGAGTGCACGAACCAACAGCCATGAAGTGTCCACAGCAACTGCACGCGCACAGTGTCGCCAGGACGCGCATATTATTGCGCCCAATCATGGATCAAATCATGAGCTTAACATAGTAGCTGGCCATATGAAGTGACTTGTTGCGACCCATCATCATCCACTGCTCGCACGTACGCCTATATAAGGCCACGCGGCGCCATTGCATCTGCATCTCGCTCAGTGCATCAGCTCACTAGCTCGTTACACGCGCAGACAGAGTTCATAATTCATTCTTGGCTAATTGCCTTGCATTGCGAATTTGCGGGGGCATGTCGCTGGACCACCACATGGCGGCAGCCGCGGACATGCTGCTGCTGCCTCCGACGATCACGGGCGGCGGCGCGGGCCAGTTGCCGCCGCCGCAGCAGTACCGGGGCGTGCGCAAGCGGAAGTGGGGCAAGTGGGTGTCGGAGATCCGGCAGCCCGGGACCAAGACGCGCATCTGGCTCGGCAGCTTCGAGTCCGCCGAGATGGCCGCGGTGGCGCACGACGTGGCCGCGCTGCGCCTGCGCGGCCGCGACGCGCAGCTCAACTTCCCGGGCTCCGTCGGCTGGCTGCCCCGCCCGGCGAGCATGCACCCCGCCGACGTCCGCGCTGCCGCGGCGGAGGCCGCCGACCGGGTGCGGCGCGAGCCGTCGCTCGTGGCGGCAGTGCGATGCCACGACGAGCTGTACGACGAGCTCGGCGGGCTGCCGGGCCGAGCGGGAGAGCTGGGCGGGAGCGACGAGGAGTTCGAACTGGACCTGGGCTCGCCCAGGCTGTGGGCCGAGATGGCGGAGGCCATGCTGCTCGACCCGCCCACGTGGGATACGGGTGTCAGCGACACGGAGGTGGCGCACTGCTGGGCGCACGGGTCCTTGTGGGACGCCTGCTAACCGCTGCTGCTTTTTGGAGTAGCTTGGCTTCACATTATCAAAAAAAAAAAAAGTAGCTTGGCTGCAAGTGTGTATGGCCATTATAATGCTTTTAATCTCACAAGTCACGATCATTTTGGTGTCTGTCAGTGAGGGTGGATTTCTTACCTAGCAAGCATTTTCCTTTTTTGTTATTTGGTTTGTCGTCTTGTTTTATGTTACCGTGTAAGGAGAATATAGTGGATGACACTACTGATATTATGGTTTTCAACACAGTTTAGTACTTTTACCTCTAGTCTAATGATATGAATAAATAGGATCATTTGAATTGTCATGCTTCCACTAGGCAAAAGACACTACAAGAGATTTGTCATTCTGCGGCGTTTCACTTTCGTTGCAAAAGGATAAAAATACATCACAATATACAATTAGTATGATGAAAATCAATTCATCGCCTATAGTCCGTTATAAAAGACATTCAACGGCGTTTCTATTTGTTTTTTTTTTCATCGCAATCTATTTATGGCGATCCTTACTTTGCCGTAAACTCGTGATATTATCATTTCACCACAATTAAGTTTCAAAACGTCATAATATTTATGCATGACTATTATATGGGCCAAACCTATTTCACTTTAGGGCCATGTTTATATCGTGTACCAACACCAATTTCCCATTTTCACCGGACCCATATCGAATTACATGCTAGCCCATTTTCAAATTGCAAACTATATCCATTTCATGTTATGGGATAAGCGCATTTAATTACAATCCACATGGAAGAAAACCAACTCTAACTCTTGAAAATGAGATAATTCCGATTGACTTTCATAATCTAGATCCAAAACATAGCCAATTACAAAGTATGACATAACATTACATGAGATTCATATCTACACAAAGAATCGGTTACTTATCCACACTACAAGAAAAATGGCCTCTAGGCATGTTTATATTGCTACGTTTTTGTAAGCGTGCCTACATAAGTAGCTAGACACACTTTTTGACACGATTTTGAGAATGTGTCAACATGACATGCTCTTAGAGACGCTTTAACGTAAATAAAACGATAAACACGTTTTTTGACATGCTTTGTAAAACATCACAAAGTGTTACGATTTTAGACACGCTTTGAACCATCAGTATCCAACGTAAAGACGTTTGTTGACATGTTTTAGAGGGAATCTCAAAATGATATGGGATTGAGAGATGTTTTAATCGTATAAAAAGTGAGATGATATTAGACACGTTTTTATCGTATCTACCCTCGTTTAGAGACATTTTTGACATGCTATTGAAAATCCTAGAGACGTTAATGCACTAAGAGAACATGCATATAAAACAATATATGGTCAAAGAATGTCAACTTTGTTTCCTAGGTGAGTTGGTTAGATGAGCTTGTAGAAAATGACGAAGTCGCAGGTTCAATTCCTACTAATTGCATGAATAAGTCAATCGTTTAGAACAAGTTTTACAAGAATATTTTTTTTGATGCATTGTATACAATGTGTCTATATTGATAGAAACACAGTCTAAACGTATCAATAAAATCGTGTCTAAGATTATTAACATGTCACAAAACGTGTCTACTATAATACATACAACGCATTCGTGAAAACGTATCTATAAACATATCTATGCTTTATAGCATCTCTATTAAACGTCTTATACTTCAATAGACATGTTTTCAAAAATCATATTTACCCAGCTTTGACACGGCACGTTCGGAGACGCATCGGACACGATTTATGAAGACGTCTCTATTTTTTGATTGAGACAAAATAAACGTATCTAGACCTTAAATAAAACGTGTCTACAGGGGGTGTTTTCTAGTAGTGCCAACTCAATTGTATTGATATCTATCACCTAATCTTCTCAAAGGCTTTCTGCAGCTTTTTCTTCCTGGGAGGACCTCCTATCTTCCCCAATGTGTTTCTATATGTAAAAAACAAGATGATGACATCGCATCATAATAAGATAGAGAAACTTGTGTCAATAGACGAGAAAAGTTTTCCAGTGGTATACCAAACTGTTCAACCTAAGAAAATTTCTTTATAAAACAAAAGCGGAACATAATCTGACCAATCAAGCATTTGGTAAAAACCTATCACTTCTTCACTCTAAAACTGCATGCAGGGGTTTCTACAATTTCTTATGGAAATAATAGCCTGTGCCAAAGAAAAAAAAAGAGTAATGCAGAGAGGAATCAATAAGTTGGAGTCCTTCTACACAATTTGACATTTGATTAGGTAGTCCACTTCGCCGTCTTCTATTTAGATAGCTACAATTACAGTTCAGATTAGGATTGGAAGAAGATAAACATCCGATGCCTGAAAAATATGCTAATCCCAATAATTCATTCTATTTTTCATGGAAAAGGATTCAATTACATCATAGATGAGACCATGATTACCCTCTTGCCCTCCAGCCTGCCACTAGTAAAGTGCATGACATAGCTAGTTTACTATCACCTAATCAGCTCACCAACTAAATGCACGATGTAGCTGGTTTACTATTAGCTTCCTGCATACAAGAAACAGGAATAATGCCACAACTGATTGAACAACTATATCAGTAGCAATCAGCGAGTTGCAAACAACACTTGTATTAAGATATTAGCAACTAACTTGCTGCCGAGCTGCATAACAAAATAGAGAAGAATGTACATCATCCTTTGTAGAGGCCGGGACTCTTGTTCCATTATCTAAAAAAAATGTACATCATCCTTCACCAAGGACACCAGTTGCCACTATTATGCTCTGATTCTGCACGCTCCAAAGCAGCAGAACGGAGAAGCAAAAACGTTCAGACCTCAGAGATGGAATAATATAAACATATAATGAAAACTGTGAAATGAAGACAAGGAATTATTCTGCAATTTGCAATAACTCATTTGGGAGATGCATTTGTAGAGGGTAAGGTAAAAAATATACTAGCTACGAAATGCTTTGATTGTAGTTTATGTGCATCCATACATAAAACTAACACTGCGTGTATACCTAACAGTTTGGGGCCTTGGAGCATCCTGAGATGCGCGGCAGCGGTCAACGACCTGCATAGCTGGGCCTGAAACGATTTTTAGAAATTGCTGAATGCTGTTAGCACTTTTTGTTCTTTCTGTCTTTTATTTTCGCAAACAGGGCCAAGGTGGGCCAATACAAAAATTGCTTCTAGACGAAGCCCATGAAACCGAGCAGTCATACAGCCTCACGGCCTAGCCGAGCAGCCCATGTCCTATAGGATCGTGAGCAAGTGAATATAACTAATCAATTTGTTTTTTTCCTTTTTTTGTCACAACGTCACCTAGCACCTCCAGTTATTTTCTTTTTTCCCGTTGGTATTTGTAATTCTTATCTCTCAATATCTTAATAAAGGGCGTGGTTTGATCTTTAAAAAAAACTAAATATGCCTTTTTATTTTATTTTCCCTTTTCTCGACACTTTAACAATTTTGTTATCTCTAATTTCTCCACAAAAAATTAACATGTTTAATACAACATATTGTTCGACGATATTTTGTACAAGTCAAGTACACGCTCAATCCGGCTACGGACGCGTACATGAGGAAACACATATACGTACGTATACGTTGCAAAGTGTCTGCATGTACGTTTTATTTATTTTTCCCCCGCGGCAGTGTTTAGGGATTTTCCGTCCCAAACACATATATTCCCTACTAACTCATATGTTTTGTTTCTTTGAAAGCTAATCACCTTGTATTGTGTAAAACATATTGAGAAAAACTTTAGTGACGAAAATCTCGAGTTACGATGATTTACGAGTATCCGTAAAAGAAAAAGTCTATGCGTACGAAGAAAAACATACGAAGGTGGTACGAAGCAAGCAGCTCACGTAACAAACTCGTGGATCCCTTTCTTTTCTCTCTCCTCCCTAATAAACAGTCTACTTTCTGAAAATCTTAATCTCTACGACATCTCGACATGCATGACTTAAGTCATTGTTCCGGTCTCTCTCTCTTGCCTAAAATAGTATGGGCCTATCGGGAGAAGATCCTAAATATATTAGATTTTCCTCTGAAAATGAGCAATTGCATTGCACTAAGAGATTGATTTTCCTAAATATTTAGATTTTTTAGATAATGCCTAAATATTTTAGATATTGTTTGCCATCTGCTTGCCCTGAAGAAAGAACGAGTAAAGTAGCAGTAGCATAACTTTAAGTCAAGCAGATCGGAAGTCCTAATCCTTTTTCTTTTCTAAAAAAACGAAGAAGCATTAGAAAAAATATAAAGGGGCTCACCATATTGGAGACAAACGGGTGACCCGAAGGATACAGGAGAACGGCTTCGACGCGTCGTAGCATCTTGGTACTTCTTTTCTTCGTACCTGTAGCAACGTCCATCCGTAAAATTGTGACGTTCCAAGTTCAACTATTGTGACAAACAATCTTTTGTCGCAATATGATACTCCGTATTAGTCAAGTTTGCGTCGATTTCTATCCATTTTTACGACACTTGAAATACTTGTCACTGAACTGAATGAAACGTCGTAAAATGAATAGCTATGCGATGTTTTCAATAAATGTCACACTTAGATTGTCGCAGAAGGTCATATTTATTGTAGTGAGGAAATCTATGTGTACTATCAAAAAATTAGTATTAAGGTTGAGCATTTAAAGACGATACAAAAAGATAAATCATTCGGACATGATTTCAGATACCAAAGATGTGTTTGGTTGTATGTATGAGCGTGGCCTGCATCGTATTTGCCAGTCAGGCTCCACCTAGCCAGGCTTACGACATGCAAAAGCTCTTTGTTTGGTTACCTGGGTACTTGCATCAGACTCCACCTAGCCAGGCTTACGACATGCAAAAGCTCTTTGTTTGGTTACCTCGGTACTTGCATCGTGTGAGACTCTCTTTGCATGCAGCTCACGCGCTCATGAGAGCTCGGTTCAGCCTGGCTCGCCGGATACGACCATGTTTCTCGTATCTATAGAGCCTGGCTGAGGAGGGAATCTTGCATCGCGTAAGACAGGTCCAACTGTTGTTGCACCCATCCAATCATATGCTGGTTGCATCTCGGGAGCCTGGTTCGGCTGAAACCAGCCAACCAATCGCACCCTAAGTGTACCAGCAAATATCATTATATGATACACACATCGCTCACTTACTTCTCCATTGTCGTGTTGTATTATTTTTGGTAAAGTTTTTCTCGTTTGCTTTTACCCTTTCATTCAATTTAGAGTTATTGTCTCAAGTTACAATTGTCAAAATGCAGGGGCATAATATTCTTTTTGCATATAGTTTCTTAATCTAAGAATTTTAGCTAATCTGCTATGAACTATACGAGTTTTTAATTATTATAATGTAAGGCCCTGTTCGTTTCCTCGTCCTCTAAAATTTAGCACTCGTCACATCAAAGAGAATCTTACTATTTATCAATATTTTAATTAATTTAATGACAAAACCCTTTTACAGATTGGTACTAATTTTCGAGATGAATCTAATGAGCTTAATTAATTTATGTTTTGTTAAAGTAATGCTACAATGAATCGTCTTCTAATCATGACTTAATTAACCTCATTAGATTCGTCTCGTGAAATAGTCTAGGGACCTGTACTTTATTTTATAATTAAACTTTATTTAGCACTCCTAAATAGTAAGATTTTTCTTGATGTGACAGCTATAAAGTTTAGACCCGAGAAACGAACACACCCTAAGTGTTGAGGCCAGACCATTTGTTCGTGTTAATTGGTCAACTAGTTTGTAAAAAAAAAACTTTTATGTTATTGTGTAGGATTTGGCAACACAATAACATAAAAGTTTTTAATGGGAATGAAATGAACAGTTTTTAATGTGTTTGTCACTTGCTTGATCAGACCAGCGACAAGAGACACGGCAGAATAGGGATTTTCTAGGGACATTACAGTGGAAAACGAAAAGAGCAAATTTTAGTTGAAATTTATAATAGTTAGGATTTTTTTCCGGATACTGTTAGAATGGATGAATACGAATGGCGCCGTGTAAAAACCGGAGTCCCACAAAATGGGTGAGAAATAGATGATGGCTCCAGTTCTCGGGTTCCAGCTGGAAATAAGAAAATCAAATATTCGGGCGTCCTTCTCTCCCTTTCGTGGCGGTACCGACCAGACCAGGACAAATGTAGAAAACGGGACGGTACCGTCCGTTTCGCCCCTCTCTCTCTCTTCCTTTTCTTTCTGCCGTTCACCTCCCTCCGCCCCTCTGTTCTCTAGTGGCCTTCCGTTCGTGGCGGCGACGACTCGGCGACCGGCGACGACATTCGCTACGCTTCGCTGGGCTCGCCGGCGACGAGAACCCGCCAGGTATGTCCATCCCTTCTTTTCCCTTCCTCCTGTGCGTAAAGGAGCGCCTCCTAACCCTAACATAGGCTATTTGTTCTTGATCCGACCCAATTACATGTAATTTACCTAGTAACTTCGATTTCTGATGAAAATTCGTCGGATATGCATGTCCAATCTGGGTCCGTCCCTGCATTATCTTTTTCTCTTTCATGTTAGTGTTGCATATGCGATTTGGTAATGGACAATGATCACCTAATCATAACGAAAGAGTAGGTGAATATGGACAGAATTCCGTTTGTAAATGTCGAGAGAAAACCTTTGACATGTTCTCCTTTGTTGTAGAAGTCAAGAAATTTTCCTTTGACTCGTTCTCTTGATCGAGAGGAAAATTTTAATCAATTCAAAGGAAAATTGTGCAAGTAATGCTGACCATGTCCAACGTTTGGGGAACAACGATGTGCACGAAATAGATTGGAAGCTTCGTTCGTTTACAATTATAAGAAATTAAGGTATACCGCTGACGAGTTTGATCTAGCACCTGCTGTAAATAAATATGCATTGTTGGCACCCAACTGCTCATATCTTTCATCTGTTGATTCCTCATCCCCTTTATGTTGCAGGTTCCTCTGTCTTGGTGTATCCTTCGGTTTCTATGATGCGAAGACGGCCTATGTGGTGATGATAAAAGTGAGAATGCGTGGAAGTCTTGAGTCCTGGTGCTTTATGTGATGCACTTGATCACATTTTTCACCAATATCATTGGTTTGGTGACCATTGTCCTCATCTCCGTAGTCTCCATCTTGGGCCTAGTCTGCCTCTCCCGCTCATTATACTTCCAGCTGTGGATCAAAAGAAGAGGCTATCAACGGCTTAGCTACTTCAACGGGCCGTGGCTGACTCGCATAACACTGATTCTGGTTGCATTCTGGTGGGGTATTGGAGAGGTAATCCGACTCACTTTTGTGAATGGGGAGGGGAGGCTCATTTCTGATCGAGCATGGCAAGCGAATGTGTGCAAATTCTACATCATCTCAAATTTGGGGTTTGCAGAACCGGGATTGTTCCTATTGCTCGCTTTCCTTCTTAGCGCAGCATTGCAGAAGCAAGAGCTCGGTACCTTGAACCGGAAATGGAACCGAGAAACCATACGTGCAGTGTTCATTCTTTGTGCTCCTTCTCTCGTCTGGGAGGCTTGTGTTGTGTTTGTTATTTCTTCAGAGGATGGTCAAGCATCAAACTTTGCAAAGTACTGGTATTCTGCATCTGCAATCCACCATGGCAATGTGACATGCACATACCCACTGTTAAGCAGCATATTTCTAGGGGCATTTTATATAATCTTGACCATCTATGTCATGTTTGTCGGAGGTCAGATGCTGTCTCTGGTGATCAACAAGGGGCTTCGGAGGAGGATATATATGCTGATCTTTGCCATAACAATATTACTTCCCCGAGCTATACTTCTTGGGTTCTCGGTTCTTCCTTGGCCTGGTGAAGTAGTCCACGAGTCCCTCGTGTTTCTCTCATTTCTTGTGCTGATGCTTGCTGCCATGGTTGGTCTTGTTATTCTGGTGTACTTCCCGGTTGCTGATACCTTCGCCGTAGGTGACCAAGAGTATATAGAGATGCAAGCACGTCGTGCTGTTATACTATGATAGCCTTATTTTCTGACTTGATGTCCAGCCTTTTGTCCTAGGACAAATTTGAGGGAGACTCGTGTTGCTTTAACTAGCCTGCAACTCCAGCTGAGGATAATTTTTCTCTTGAATTTTGTAAAGATATTATAGATTAGAGGTAGGATAAAAATTCATATATTTACTATCTCCCCTCATCTCATTCAAGTCGACTATAAAATCTTGTAAAGTACTTTCTTAGACAGTGAAAATATGAAGATTGTTTTACTTCTTACCTTCTGTACACTATTATGCGCTCAGCCTCTCAGACTTGAATGTCTCCATTTTACTCCTGTCATTTTTATTTGCAGTTCGGGCATAACTGAACAGAGAAAACTGATATTTCAGCATGCTTTCACCTAGTGCTATCGAGGCACTTGATTTGGCAGCTGAAATATACCCAATTGTGATTCATCCACGGCCAATTCACCATTTCTTAGGTGATATAGGTGTATTTCCGATCACATAAGTCTGCTGGATCATATGTGCTTCTTAAGTAGGTCCTAAATGAATTATTAAGCCTGTGTTATGAAATGTTTAGGCACAAATCCATAATAGGTCTTCCGCTTTGAGGTTTTCTTTATGTTATGAAACGACATACATTGTGAATTGTGAGTTTCTGACAATCTTAGGGCTTCTTGGCCATGATTAGCTCTCCAAATTCCATATTAAAAGTTCTTCGTAACAGAGATCGCCAGCAATCGATATTCATTTGGATATACATTTGGATATACCGTGGGCATACAAATTATAGCTGCAAGCTTCTAGTTGTGGGTATCATAGATTCATGTTCGCATTATAACTCAGAATTTGTCACAGCCATACAAAAGCCTTGCACAAAAGGCACCTACAGGTCGCAAAACATGTCATAAACCCATAAATTTGGTAGTCGCAACGTAATGGTGAAACCATATGATTTCTCACGCTATTGAACCTTTCTTGTGCAACTACTCTCTTCCAGGGACGACAAAACAGTCATCAGTTTCCTAAATGACGTCAATACTGGAATGGTTTAACTATCCTTTTCCAGGGAGGACAAACCAGTCATCAATTTTCTAAACGACGTCAATGCTGGAATGGTTTCTTGTACATTCTGTCCTAGCGACCCCATTTTTTAATGAGACCAGGTATCTGAGAAAAGCACAGCACCAAGAATTAGGGTCAATGGGAAAACATCAAGGAAATAGATATCAAATTGTGCATATAGAATAAAGGGAAGAGCCTGGGATAACTGACCTCGACACCATTAGGCCCTATTTTATTGCGAGATATGAAATTCAATATGTGTGACGCAAACTCTTCAGGTACATCTTCCTGAAACATAGTTTTTCGTACTTGTCAAAATTGAAAAGTATTAGATCTAAAAAAAGTGAAAAGTATTCCTAAATGCTAATAGTAATGCCTAAGAAGAAAAATACACAAACTACAGCAGACCATAACTAAAAGCATCCAGCAAATGAATCGTGTTTGCTAATTGTACATGCCACAAAAAGCCGTGACATATCTGAACTGGCCAACATCTAGGCACAGTAGGATCATCACAAGCTCTAGAAGATAAGTCGGCATATCATACCGCAGAAACGAAAGTAAGGTAAATACTAGGTGAATGGTTGAAAAGATCCTAGCCTGGAAAGAATGTATGATTTGAGCACAATAGGAGTTAACCTGTATGGCATGCCCAGTGTGACGAACCACAATCATTTGAAACTTTCCTTGCATTTGACCAATTGTTAACGCTCTGCAAAAATGTATACCCAAATATGTTACACAAAGTCGGTATTTCGCATTCAGAACATTATTTAATTGTGAAAATAATAAAATTGCATGTTCATATAAACAAACAATTTTACAAGACATTTAGCTACAGTGAACTAAGTGTTTTGATAATAGATTTGTACCATCGGATTTGTCATTAAAAAATCCCAGTTACAAAGGTTGGTAAGAAATTCATTATTTTTCAGCCTTAATCATGGTATTCTGATTAGTGATTATACTAATACAAATTTCTTTAGACCAACATCTATAGTGAACCATGGCTATGCAAAACCAAGTAGATACTACATATTGGTGCAAATGACAATGTGACAGACAATATAAGATAACAATCATAACAACAATGTAAGATAATAACCAACTGGAGAGACTAAATTCAATTTCACGAAAAAGAATCATGTGAATAACGCCTCGACTATGCCTGTGCATATGCTGATATGCATTCCTCAGGCAAAACATATAGCGTTACAACATGCTAAGTCAGATTCCGTTGTAGCAAAGTAAACAGAAACGATAATACAAACATGAAATGACACAATAATTCACAAGACATACTAATTTTTCCACGCGGTCATGGAAAATAAGGTAAAAGAAAGGAAACGTGATAGAGAATTTCTCGGAATCGGATATAACAAACCTGTCCAGTCTATCAGTGCCAGCTAATAACAGGATTTTTTGCACTGGGCAAGATAAGAACATGTCAGAAAGACCTTCATACCTAACAAAGAAAATGTTCATATTTTAGTCTCAAACAAATGCAGAAGAGATTTTGGGAAGAAAGGCATGTGAAGGGCTGAAGGCTGAAATGATTTTAGTAAAAAAAAGAGAAAGAATTGTCATAAAGAAAACATAATATTGTAAGCATACCATCCTTTCCAATACTTTTCTGTTTCCTCCAGAGGAGTGCGATATGTATAGCTGAAAACACAGTACATAAGTAGACTTAGTTTAGCAAATGATAGATAATATAGTTTTATGTATGCAAATGGTAACCAATAAGTATCATTCTTTTATGTGCACTGGGTTGGAATAGTTGCTAGTGATTGCTTACCATTCCTGTGATTCATTATATCTCAAGGTGGATGGAATGGACACACGAGCAGATTCAATGTTCCTTAATGGCCCACCTTTGACACTCCATTCAATCTGCATGATTTCCAAATTGATTTATTCAAGATATAAGATGGAAGAGGCGATTTAAACAAGATTTCCCGCAGCCCCTTAAAAAGCACACTTAAATTAACATGATTTTATAAGCAAGTCAGTCATTTGTCAAAATTGGCAGAGTCCTTTTTATCTCATTTGTCACATTTTTTGTTCCATATCATGTGCAACACCAAATGAAAACCTACGTTACACCAATACGGCTGGAAGCCACCGTATCCGTGTCCAAAACGCAGATGGACATGGATAGGGAAGCGATGCAGCAGCGATACATATCACTAAAGTATCAAGGAAAAAAAAGGGAAAACAAAAGATCGGATACATGGCTGATACGCATTCAAGCTGCCATACGATATGGCTTACATGGGTTCTAGCACAGTCAGCCCGAAACATTTGAGTGACCTAGCTAGGTAACGTGATACATGAACACACCAAGACACATTCCATTCTGCTGCCGCCACCGCTTCCGCCCGGAGGAGCTTCACCACAACAATCTCAACTCAGCCACCCGCATGAACCTGAACAACGATGAACTGAACACACCTCATGCGATGTCTTAAATCCAGGAGCTGTTTGTCACTAACACACAGACAGCCAAACACAAAGCTTGTGGTGGTAGTCGCGCTGCCCGCAGGAAAAAAAAAAAAACTAGGAGTCTACGGACGACATGGTGAGGGGTGAGTTCAACATCGCAACTCAACCGCAGGCTGTAGATACACAAGTCTATATTATCCATAATTAGACATTAGTTTAGCATTTCCCTTATCAATTATCGTGCTTTAGTTTGCCATTTCTGAATTTGACAGTCGTATGTTAATTTAATGCAATAGAATTTGGAAAATTTTGAATTTTATAAAATATATCCGTATCAGAGTTTTTTAGAAAATAATTATCAGTGCCGCATAGGTGAAAACACAGGTAAGTTATTTTGGCTTATTAAGATAAAGTGGGGATTATATACTGAGGGAAATGGACATGTTTAAATCTGATTTGAGGCGACTACAGACAACACAGGACCAAATCAACATACTGCTTTTTCAATGCTAGGGAAGTGTTGTGCTCGATTTGCTAAGATCTTCTGCATATGAACCAGTGACGCCATTGCCGTTCCCTGTTTAGAAAAGTAACTACCCAGAGTCAGCAATGAGCAAATAGTACAAATATAGTGCGTGCTTCTACATGAGGGAAAAACCTTTACTAACCTCAACTACATCAACGACAACAAGCCCATGAAGATTACGGAGTTCTTTTCTTGCAGCCACATGTACAGCCACCGAACCACCCATGCTAATAAGGAAATTCAGCCATTCCATAGTTAACATTTTTTATAAGTAGAAGGTTTCCATAAAACTACTACAAATGAACAGGCCTGCAGAATCTAAAAGGAAAATGAGGTAGCATATAAAGCAGATATGTTAATGCATATAAAGAAGATAAGTAATAACATGTATGAAGATGGAGGAGACTAAGGTTATTGCAATATTTTACCATGAAAAATTATTTCAGAGCTTATTTGAGTACTCTCTCCTGAGCAAAAATTTACCTTCAATGGTCCAAGTTCATATATTCAACTAGGTTATGAGTCAGCCTTTGCCGATAACTTTGGGACGCATTAGATAAAAAACAAAAGAAGGAATGCCTGATTTTAACTCACCTATGCCCAACGAGTATTATTGCTGGTGGTGAATCTCCATACATTGTACGTATAACAGCTATGACGTCATTGGTAAGAGTCTGCAGTGGCAAAAACATTTTAAAAGACCGACAGGTATCGACAGATAACAAGTATCGAAACAACCCTTAAAGTATAAGTAGTGTAACAACGAATCAGCTCATAAGCACAAGCATGTAACCATCAAATATATAACTAAAAGGTCTAAAGCATGAAGAACATACTTCAATGGATAAATCCAAATCATTGCTTGTGGTAGATTTGCCATGTCCCCGTAGATCCATGGCAACAACACGAGCCTTGTCCTTCATCAGACTTGCCGCTAGAGCAAATGAAAGCCTAAGACAGATCAACGAATGACCACAACAATGTAAGCACATCTTTGTGTTTATTATAAGCAAGTTTCTATATCAAAATTTTACGAGAATGCAAGTCAAGACATTTAAAGCGATGTTCACAAAAAATAAAAGAAACAAACAATTGGAAATTACTTCCTTAATACGTTGTTCCCTACCAAAAAAAAATTGAAGATCAACAATACACATAGTTCCCAAGCAAAGAGATGGCAGTAAACATTCAGAATTTATCCTTTTTTCAAGTGAACTATTAGTTGAAAAGGAAATTTGACATAAATGTCAATAGTTCTGCAACATAAGATTGATATAAGAATTCTACTGGTATATTTGACAGCATAAGCACATCGTGCCAGGTTATTGGTGTGCAGTCCTTAAGCACGAGTTCCTGGCTCCCGACTAATTTGAACGTATTTTTTGCCAGCATTGTTTTATCACCTTCACAGTTGACATATATGACGTTCAGAACTAGTAGTTTACCAGCAAGTGATACCGAGCCCAATCAATACTGAGTACCCATGCTAAACATTTCCAGGAAGTCCGAAGCCATTAGCGATTGGCATTTACGCTATCAATCCGGCAAAACGTGGGAAATCCGGACGTACCCGGAGTAGCCGCCTCCGTGCAGGCAGAACACGACGGGCCCTTCTGATCCGACCGTGTACACATTGAAAACCTAAACAAAATTCGCCAAAACGAAAGAACCAAACAGTTAGATCGCATCATCACGGCAGGAGCGCAGAGCATGAGGCGCCCTGAAAAATGATCTCATCTGTCGGTCGAACGCACGTCGTCGGTGCCGGGGACGGCGACCCGGCGCTCCTCGTCGAAGTAGGCGGACCAGTCGAGCGGCGCGTACTTGTGGAGCGATTGGCTGCTGCAAGAGGCACTGGGTTAGGTCGCGCAGAAAGCCGGAATGGAGATTCCGGAGGGGCGTGAGGCGACGGGTCGCTTACTGCGTCGCGGGGCGAGGCGGCACGGCGGCTGCGGAGAAGGCGGAGGAGGGATCCTCGGCGGCGGCCTCTCGCCCTTCTTCCCCTTCCTCTTGCAGAGAGGACAGCGGCGCGGGCTCCATGGACGCCGGCTGCGGGCTGCGCTGGCGGAGAAGGCAGTAGTGCTCGCTGGAGTGGGGAGGGAACACGGCGGCAAAGACGGAGGGTGACGAACGTGGCTGTGGAACGGAGGCAAACAGCAGGGAGGCGTAGTCGCCACAACCAAACAGAAGGCGCTTTAGTCCTGAAGGTTTGGTTTACGTGTTCTAAGTATCAGAGGCGGGATTGCTTAAGCATCGTTTCTCCGGTAAGCTGAAGTGATTGGCAAGTGCCGTGGGCATCAAAGGTGGGCGAGAGAGTCTCCGGTAAGCCTCAAGAGTCAAGACCCAGATAGTCCCTGAGCCACCGCAGCCGTACTGGCGGAGCCAGGTGGACACGGCGCCGTCAGTCCTATACCGCGACCAGGTCACGTACAGCTGAATCTACGTGTCAACAACAAGGCTGGCCGCCTTGAAATGGTTCGATTGTTTTGTTACTGGTCTACTCCTACTAGTCTTTTGAGTCTGCAGCCACCTGACAACGAGAGTTCCTATTCCACGAGTACATGGCACTGCACGAGCAGAATTCACAAGACCGTTACAATAATTTTGGATTCAGCACACTATCGATCTCAGTGGACGTGCCAGAGTGGTTATTGGGCATGACTAGAAATCATGTGGGTTTCGCCCGCGTAGGTTCGAATCCTACCGTCCACGCTTTTTCATTTTTGTGAACATTTATTTCTGGGCCTTCTCTCCCTTTGCAGGGCAGATGAGATACTCGGCGCCTCCTTTCATGTTGTTCTTTTTTTTAATTCTTTTGGCAGTTGGATCCTTCTCGGCTTGTGCTCTTAGAATTCCTTTCATTTCAGGCTCATAGTGAAATTTAAACTTTGGAGGTTACCCACTACGCCACCCGGCGCACGAGCTTCTTATCTTGTTTAATGACAGCGAGAACGGTTCTTTTATCCTCCATCTCCTTAACCAGCAAGAGCACTTTTCTTTCTTAGTTCACTGAGAGCAAGAACCGTTTATTAGCCATCGCTACAACCTACAAGTAGCACCTTTAGGTGATGATGAAGCAACCGCCGGATCAGAGCCTACCGAAATCACGACCTCCGAGGCACCATCCCGATCAAGTAGCACGAAACCGAGAGAAGGTCGCGGCGTACGAGACCATCCCGTCAAATGCTATTACTCTCACGCGCCGTTCTTCAAGAAATTCCAGGACAGTTTATATGGCACAACAGAGAGCAGCATCAGTTGCAACATGATTAGCTTCAGAGCAGCACGCCAGACACTAACGATGGAGTTATCATACCCATTAGGCCCAGATCTTGGATCGTGGTACCGGCGATGTATCGCTCTTCTGACTTCGCGCGGTTTTCAGGGCGAGGTCGATCTCGAGATAACATAAACAAACCCCCCACATGGAATCTGTGAGGTTGTATTTACCTCATTCCATGCAGGAAGGTCGCAGCGTGTGCAGTATAAATGGGCATGCATCGCCGTGGACTTGCAAGGGCAGCGATGACGGCTTCTGCGACATCGAGGACGACGATGCCGCGGTTACCGTCATCGTCGCGGGCGGCTCTCGGGCTTGTCGTCGCCCTCCTTTGCTGGTCCAGCCATGTCGCTGCCGGCGGGCGCCACGATTACGGCGACGCGCTGGCGAAGGCGATCCTCTTCTTCCAGGGGCAGCGGTCCGGTCGGCTGCCGGCGGACCAGGCCGTCACGTGGCGGTCGCACTCCGGCCTCTCCGACGGCTCGGCCGCAAACGTACATCCACGTCAAAAACATGCTCTGCCTCCTGTTGCTTAAATTTTTTAAAAAAAGCAAAAAACTTCCGTTGCTTGGTCACTGTTGTACCGACACATGCCTGATCGACTGTGGTCATCAGCGCGTGGACCTGCAACTTCTTGATTTGAGATCGCGTTGACGTACGTACTGACTCGGCGACGAATGAAACGTGGCAGGTCGACCTCACCGGCGGGTACTACGACGGCGGCGACAACGTGAAGTTCGGCTTCCCGATGGCCTTCACGACGACCACGCTGTCGTGGAGCGTCCTGGAGCACGGCGGGCGGATGCCCCGCGCGCGCGCGACGCGGCGCGCGCCGCCGTGCGCTGGGGCGCGGACTACCTCCTCAAGGCGGCGACGCGGACGCCGGGGCGGCTGTACGTGGGCGTGGGCGACGCCGACGCGGACCACCGGTGCTGGGAGCGGCCCGAGGACATGGACACGCCGCGGACCGTGTACGCGGTGTCCGCGTCCGCGCCCGGGTCCGACGTCGCCGGCGAGACCGCGGCGGCGCTCGCCGCGGCGTCCATGGTGTTCAGGGCCGTCGACAAGGCGTACGCGACGAGGCTGCTCGACGCGGCGCGCGGCGCCATGGAGCTCGCCGTGCGGTACCAGGGGAAGTACAGCGACCACGTCGGCGGTAACGTGGGCGCCTACTACGCGTCCTACTCCGGATACAAGGTTCGTGAGCACTTATTGCAACGGTCCAATGTGTGTGTAAACGTTGCTCGACAGCTGACGGGTAGTTCGCAGGATGAGCTACTGTGGGGGTCGGCGTGGCTGCTATGGGCGACGAAGAACACCTCCTACCTCAACTACCTCACCTCCCTTGGCGCCAACGACGGCGTCGACATGTTCAGCTGGGATAACAAGCTCGCCGGAGCGCGCGTCCTCCTGGCACGGGTACGAGATGCTCCCCGTTCACGAAGCAACATTATATTGTTGTTCAACTTGCACCTTGTTGACACGGATGCGCGTCACGTGCAAAAAACAGAGGACTCTGGTGGACGGGGACAAGCGGTTCGACCCGTTCCGGCAGCAGGCGGAGGACTTCATCTGCCGTGTCCTGCCCAACTCGCCGTCGTCCACGACGCAGTACACCCCTGGCGGGCTGATGCACAAGTCCGGCTACGCCAACCTGCAGTACGTGGCCTCCGCGAGCTTCCTGCTCACCACCTACGCCAAGTACATGGCCGCCGCCAAGCGCGTCTTCTACTGCCAGAGCCTCCGCGTCACCTCCAAGTCCCTCAGGGCTCACGCCAAGAAACAGGTAAATACCAAATCTCATCGGGGAAAAAAACTTCCACGTCGCACCAACGATTTCACCAACCGATGAATGATCACAGGTGGACTACATCCTGGGCGACAACCCGCTAGGCATGTCGTACATGGTGAACTACGGCGCTCGGTGGCCGCAGCGGATCCACCACCGGGCTTCGTCGCTGCCGTCGGTGGCCGCCCACCCGGCGCGCATCGGATGCCAGGAAGGGTTCCAGAGCTACTACTACTCCGGCGGGGCCAACCCCAACGTGCACACCGGCGCCGTCGTCGGCGGGCCCGACGAGCGCGACGCCTACCCCGACGACCGCGCCGACTACTCGCGCTCCGAGCCCACCACATACACCAACGCGCCGCTCGTCGGGTGCCTCGCCTACCTCGCCGGCAAGAACAAGTAGTGAGCCTGCTGCGTTGAGTCCCGGACCGCAATGCTGGTCGTGGCATGTATCTTACTTACTTTCCGTTTTATACTTAGGAAGGCGAAGAAGCAATTACCGGCATACGGTACTACCAGATGATAGCATGCGACTACACTGCGCTCGCCAATGCAGCAGCGGATAAAAAATCCACAGCCGTGTCATTGGAATGATGTAGACCTCGTCTCACCGAGAATCATGTCCTCGATTCGACCAATTAAGTACCGTAAGATAAAAAAATTCTTCAGAGAAATTTATGTGACGCCCAAATATGACATGATGCTGAGAGAGATGTAACAATAACCACACGCAATTCAGTGTGTATCCACACGCAAAAGATCGACGAAAAGCAAAAGCCGTGGCAGTCACTTGGTAGTGTTCATCTGCCTTCGGGATGTGATAAATGAACCAACACGTAGAATTACGGTCTTCAAGTTCTCGAGCGAGCAAAAAATAATGGCAACGACTCTAAATCTCCACATAAGCAATTAAATGGCCATAGGAATAGATAACTTTCATTCCAACATACCACACATTTCAACCGGACTATCAGTTGGAACCAAACATTTTATTGTTAAAAACTTCGAAGTTTGTCCTTTTTTTCTGGAATTTCATTGGAATCAATTCAATTTCTGAGGTTTTGAGATAAAATTCCCGCGTAATAGCCTATCCCTGTATTTGGGCAAAATTTTAATTTCTAGCGTTTTTAAAGAAGTTCAGCCTAATGAAAGAAGAGTTGGGGCTTAGAGAATTGGTCTACGGTCAGCAAACAGAGTATTAGAAGCGTAGCTCATCAAAGAGCTCCCTATTCATGGTGTTTTCAAATCACTTTTTTGTAATAACCTCAATGTAAACTCTGAATCTTCTCTTCCTACTTAAATGAAAGTGCATTGCTCCTGCTCATTGGTTAAAAAAATGTGTTTTTAAAGAAAAATATTCCACTAGTTTTAGTTGCGCAAAATTTTAATTGATGACCTATGATAATTGTCAAATTTACAAGATATCCTAACGATTCTAACTGAAAATCATGGATAGCTCAAATCTGTACATTGGATTAAATTTATATATTTTGGGGGAAAAAATCAGTCAGTCTTGTGTTGCTCACTCCTCACTCAACCTGATCGAATATCGATTTAAAAAAGAAAGTTGATCGAATATCTTAAGATTCCTGTGCTTTGTTCCCAACACCTAAGAAAGAGCCCCGTTGGCTATTTCCCATCCAAGAACCAACAACGCCCAAAACCAAGAAACAACCACCACCGCGGTCAACATGGCAGCCGCGGCAGCCTCCACCCTCATCCTCCTCGTCTACCTCGCTGCCTCCGCCTCGGCCGCAGCGCCGTACGACCCGCCGACGGTGCCGGAGCTCATGGACCGGTTCGGCCTTCCGCGCGCGCTCCTCCCGGACACGGCGCGGCGCTACCTCCTCCACGCCGACGGCACCTTCGAGCTCTTCCTCGACGACGGCTGCGTGGTCGACGCCGGCGGCTACCGCGTCGGCTACGACATCAAGCTCTCCGGCACGGTGTCTCCCGGGAAGGTCTCGGGTCTCGAGGGCGTCCGCGTCCGTGTGCTGTTCGCCTGGGTGCCCATCACCGCCGTCGAGGTTAGCGGCGAGGAGGTCACCGTCAGCGTCGGGCCCGTCAAGAAGAAGTTTCCGGCCGTCGGGTTCAAGTCCAGCCCCCGGTGCATCGCTGGCTTGGCGACGGCGGCGGCCGGCGATGTCTTGCTCCCTTCCGCGTATTAGTCAGCTGCCCGCGGAGGACTTGCTTGACCACGGATTATTTCTTTTATTTATCTATGTATGTTGTATATTGGGAACGGGAACTCTTGAATAGTTTATCATAAGTACAAGATTACATGCTACATGGAAGCGATAAGTAGCAGGCTCAGTGACTTGCTGTAGCCCAGCTCTCTTGTGTGCTCGCGGCCAACACCAAAGAAACCATGACAGCTATTTAGGAGAGAAAAAAAACGCAGTCTTGAGGCCATTCAATGTGCGTGTGTTTTTAATTGTTCACGACGAATGGATCATGCGTTTTAGACTTTAGGTATAAAAAACTAAAGTATTAAAGTTTTTTTCATGGAAATGAAATCAAAGTATTTTGAAAGCGGGCTGCTTTTACAAAACGCAAAACAAACAAAAACAAAAGCATCGCCGTCTGTGGGATTCGAACCCACGACCACACGGTTAAAAGCCGTGCGCTCTACCGACTGAGCTAAGACGGCTTGGATGCTTTGGTTATCTTGACAGGGTTGATACCGAATAAACTAGTGCATCTATGTTGTTAATAAAGAGGATTTTAGATATGAAGCTACCAAAGTAGTCCACAAACCGATCAGGATCCTCTGCATTAGGTACTAGCTAATGCAGAGGGTACTGTAGCTAGCATTAGCTATTGTTTTGAGCCATCGATTTGTGAACGAATGAATCAGATTGATTGCTACAAGCAAATGCTACAAGACACACAAACAGACATTTGAACAAAAAATGGTACTCCTCTGTTCGGAATTATAAGACGTTTTTGACTTTTGGACATCACGTTTGACCATCCGTCTTATTTAAAATTTTTATGCAAATATAAAAACTAACATGTCATACTTAAAGTATCTCTAGTGATAAAACAAACTATAACAAAACAAATGATATTTACATAAATTTTTTTAATAAGACGAAAGGTCAAACGTAACATCCGAAAGTCAAAGTGTCTTATAATTTCGAACGGATGGAGTACAATACTAATGCACGGGTACTATTCACTACCTCATGAACTACTCGTACCGATTGCTACTGTAGCTAGAATTTTTACCGTGGTTCCTTGCTACTGCAGAGGACCCCGATCCTCCACAGACCCATTACTGGGCCGAAGCTTTTAATAAGTTGCCGGGACTAGTCATTGCTTGTATGTGCACTACCAATATCATCAAATCTAGTCTAGCAAAGCCCTCAAAAAAAAATCTAGTCTAGCAAATGAAATAAATATGCCTAGACAAAATTAAAACAACCACCAAAACAAAAGAATAATAACATTCAAATACAAGTTTCAATTTTACATTGGTAGGGGCCGCGCGAACGCGTACCCCTCTACCACAAATTACGACGTCCACTCTCCTACTTGAGGAGATGGTAGACCAAAGCATCCACCAAGTGCAATGTGGACCATTAATCTAGGACATGAGCCTTCATGATCGCCCATAGACCCCGTCCAGGTAAGTAAGTTGCAACGTTGCCCTGCCCTGTAGCTAAGTACCCTGCTCGCCCGTTTAGAGGCGCTTGGTCCTCCGAGGTGGGATTAAACGCAATCACGCGTGCAAATAAACAGGTGGTGTCCGTATCTGATAATTAGTGTAATTAGGCCCACCTGAGCCCGTCAATTCAGGCCCACAGACTCTTTTCCTTCATCGTTACGTCTGGCCGGCCCGAAACCATCCTCTTGGCATGCAACACGTGAAATGAAAGCTCGTCAAATTATTATCTTTATCTTGAATAAAAAATTCCGGTCGGTGTCAAAAAAATCCGGTCAAGTATACAGTGTAACACGGATGTGCCGTCGCCTTCCGGCCGGTGAAATGGAGAGATCGTGCCTGCCTGACATTTCTTCGCCGCTGAATGGTCAGTGCCCGCTACCTATAGGAGACGTTTACTTTGTGAAGCTGTTGGCCATAGGAGCAATGAGCTATAACTATCTCGAATCCTAGTAGGAGTAATCTTGGATTGGATGCGTGGAGAGCCACATGGACTCGCAGCGATCTGCATGTGCCGCCGTGCCGGGGCGAGGTTCGCCTGCACCGGCCGTCGGATCCGGAGGCTCCGGCCGATGCCTTGCATGTGCAGCGCGCAGGTACATACCGGCGGTTCGACCTGTTCATCCGCCTGCGGCAGATCGCTGCCTAGAGACCGGCCGGAGCTAGTAGCACATGGCAGCAAACACATCTTGCTCTGAATCGCAATCGTATAATACTAACAGAGAAATCCAGTTCGGCTAGCTAACACTGTATTATCTCATCCGATTAATGTTTGACCATTTTGAACACGTATAGAAATGACTGTCAGTGCATGAATCGCGCGTCACACGATAGCATTGAACTTGCATTAACTGGATGCCGCGTTACTCTAATGTGTGGGTCGTCCAACAACCACCGAACGCACGTTTGTATGTCCCAAATTGGAGTACCGCTTAAAAAAAACTTACCCAGCTTTCCCTCATCCCTCACTGCGTTAAATAAAGTTCTTTCAACAACAGATTGCACGTTATCCAGTCGGTAGCATTATGAATTGAATAGTAGTAGTACTGCCGCTGTTGTTGGTTTACCTAGTAATCGCGAGCTGGCCAGCAAGGCAGGCACGCACAGGCTGGACCAAGCGTAACATGCACCGTTCTCTGGACCTCCGGTAAGTAGATTATTGCATTGTCCCTAGGTGGATCTCCATATCCACAGATTTTGCTCGATTCTTTCTGGTTCACACCGCTCATATCAATCAAAGACCCGTCGCTGTGTGCCAACTCGGACAGTTGGAGCCTCCCCGAGTTGCTCACTGCCGCGCCCCGCATCAGCGTCACATGATGCACGTAGAATGATGCCTCGCGTTGGCTCATCCATCCATCGTCGCCTGGTCAGGGGTGGCGCGGATCGATCGGCAAGCACGATTAGTACACACGTTACACGACGGGCGGACTCTCTCTGATCTGGCCAGGCCCGCCAGTGCAACGTGCGACACAACAAAATGAAGGGATCGTTCAGAGAAAAAAATATGTATGGATAAGTAGTGCTGTAACTCGTATGAACGAACGAGGGGAATCAGACGTGGAGTCGCCGTCAGTGCCGCGGCTCCCGCCCACCTGGCATCGACCGGCGCGTTCCACGTGTTGCAGTTCCCATTGGACGCGCACGTAAGCGGTGGGCCCAGGGACCCGGAGGTTTGCTGGGCCAGCCGGAGCCGTCGGATCGCGATCGGGTGGGCGGGCCGTATTGCCAGCCTCGCCACGAAGCTCGCTCGCTCGGTCCGGCCCGTGACGAGGGGAGCTCGAACTGCTCGAGCGCGCATTTAAAGCGGCCCCGCACACCTCCTGCTCGTCCTCCTTCCCGTCCTCTCCTGGTCGCCTCCGCTCTCCGCTCGGAAGCTTCTTCCCCGCGGCCGGTGCCTCTCTCTCTCTCCACCGCCCGCCCCCGCCGCGGGAAGCTCGATCGGAGGAAGAGGGAGCGGCGGCGTAGCGGCCCGGTTGTTCGAGGACCAGCACGGAGCCCCGTCGAACAGAGCAAGCAGGCGAGGTACGCGCTCTCTGTCTTCCTCTATTCCTCGGATCGCGTACCCATGACGTTCCCTGCGCTTCTCGTTGCTTCGCGTGCTCTGCTTCTAGAATTTTCGCAGTTTTTAGATGCCGCTGCCTTTAGCCAGTCCAAGTTGTTCTTCTAACATGCGTTTTTCGAAAATGGAACCCAGCGAAGAAAAAAAATCGATGTCACAACTCACAAGTGAGCTACAGGTAGTAGATCGATCGGGCGAAAAAAAACACAAGCGGGGTAAGTCCCACCGCTTTCCGTCATTTCCGTGATCGGATTAGTGCCAGCGAGCGAGCGACAGGAGGGAGAGAGCGCAAGCTGGATCCGACGTGTGAACAGTCCATTGGCAGCCACACGGTGGGTCCCCGGGTTCTACTGTACTGTACAGTGTATTAAGGACAAGTGGGTTTGGTTTGGGGCTGATGTCCCTCTCACGCGCGGAGTTCACGTGAGCCTGAGAGCGAAACGTACGGCGCTCTATCATACATATACGTATTTGGAGAAAAGAAACGGAGTGGGGCGACTGCAAGTTCCATTTCTTAACTTCAATTTGCACTGTACTACTAGTACTTGTCTCGATCGCTAGACGCCGCGGGCTGATTAAGATAAAGGGAAGCATGATAAACAAGCCTCGTTTAGTGTAATAATAAATATAAATATAAATAGATTTAGTAAGTACTGCCAAAAATTGTACTACAAGGTACCGGTATAGTATAGCAGATGCGCTGTATCTTTAATTGGAAAAACCTACGAGTGGGATCAGGATGATGAGCCGTGAGGGGCGTGGCATCATTGGCGAGTAGGGTGCTGTTGCGCCATGTGGGGGAAATGGACTTGCTTTGTCCCGGGCATGCCTGGTCCCGGGGATAGCGGGAATCTCTTTGCCTTTCCACCTTGGTTCACGGAGCAGCTGACCGCGCCGGTGTGGGTGTGGGTGTGGGTGTGGGCGTGGGTGTGGGAATCGGGAAGTGGATGACGATTCCAAACGAACGGCCTGTTGCCGTGTTCTACTAAACCGTGGAAACCGTGGGTAAACGACGTGTGCAACCAGCGAATCAGATCGTTCGGCCATACACTGCGATCCACGTCGCAGCGCCTGCCAAAGGCAATCATCGCAAGCGATAGGATTGACCGTTGTGGCATTTTTTCCCATCAGCCGTGCTTGTACAGATAGGTTTCCCGTTCGGAGGCCTGCAGAGTTGCGCATCATCCAGACAATGACGGAAACTCCAATCTGAGTAGTACTACGTGATTAGGTGTTGTTGGGGTTGGTGGTGGAGGCACTTTCGCTCTCCGCACCCCATCGTGTTAAATGAAGCAGCTTTCCTCCGTCCACCACTCCATATGGCCATATCTCTTGTGCCTGTAGAGTGACATCGGCCAAACGGTTTCCCTTTTCCACTTCGTAGCTGCTTCCAGAGAGCACCTGGAGTAGAGTAATAAAAAAAACTCTGACGGGAATGCAAGGATGAAGTGATAAGGACAGCCAGCTCGGATTGGCAGCCGGTGTGGGGCATGCCAAGGGAGCAGCGGGCGCTCGCAGCCTCTCGTCGGTCGGCCGGGCCGCCCCGGTTGCGGGCCACGGAAGCAAAAATGAAAGATCCCTCGTCCATCCCTCGTCCATCTCGCCCGCCTGTCTGTGTGACAAGTGGCCGTACGTGGTAGACCGGGCGGGCCGACCCAGCATAGTGCGCCCTGATTGCCGCCGGTGGCGTCTGTGGATGCAAAACTCGCAAGATTTCAGGGGCGCCGTCTGGGAAAAACATTTGAGTTAGATCCCAGATACGGTTGATATTAGTTTGCAGTGTCGAAGAATACAAACTGAACGATCACTTTCAATTGTTGGTTCAGCGCTACGAATGATTGTTTCTTTAGATGCTATGCTACAAATGGTCAGGAATAGGGAATGACTTGCATGGTAGGGTTGAGTGTGCAAATCTAGAAATACATCGGCAGCAATTAGTGCTCCAAAATGGGTACTTATACAAGGAAATGACACTAGTTTATGGTTCGTTTTAAATGTGGTTAAATTCATGTGGTTGGATCCAGTGCCCACATGACCACGGCAGGCAGATTTTGTGTCATCCCTGTTTTTTCTCTTCAACCCGTTTCCTACGGCAAAGGTGCTGTTGCAGTCGGAATAGTAGTCCAAACCCATTTCCCTATTTATTTCATCTGAAAATTTCCCTTACAATTTCTATTCTTCTCCGACACATCATAAAGTGCAGGCAGAACTGCGGAGGAGGCAGCGTCAGCGGCGCCACCACCCACGCGGACGGCGGAAATGGACGGCAACCACTCGCCGCTCTCCCACCACCACAAGGGCCACTCGCCGCCGGAGCGCGACGGCAGCTTCAACTACGACATCGAGAGCACCGACGGCGGCGGCGGCGCGTGGCGGGACGCGCTGATGCGGTACGACGACGACGGCGGCCCGCGGGAGCCGTTGCTGCGGAAGCGCACCATGAACACCACCTCGCAGATCGCCATAGTCGGCGCTAACGTCTGCCCCGTCGAGAGCCTCGATTACGAGTATGTCGCCTCCCTAATCCTTTTCACTCCCTTCTGTTGGTATTCTCGTCTTCTGGAGAACTCTCCTTGATTCCAGATAAAAGTTTTAATGATTGCTGTTTCTTTGTTGTGGTGAACTCGACCGTCGATCCATGTTATATTAGTTTTTTGTTTCTTGACAATGGCCACGTATGACCACCATGTTAGGATCTTGTATGCGTTTGGAGCTCCAAAAGGTGTTCCTTGATTATTGCTTCAAGAAAGCGTGATCACAGATGCGCCTTTTCTCCCGTTGAAGTTTGTAAAGAATTCATAAACTAATGGCGTAGATGACTGCCACGTTGATGATGCTTATGTACACTTGGTAACACTGAATGCTGGTTGAGACAGGTTACTATGAATTAATGGAATTTTGATTGGTCCAGTGATTTTGTCAGTTAAAACTTGATTCAATGTATGTCGGGATTATAGAAAACGATTAGAAAAAATGCTATAGAAGAAAAGAAAACTGGAATAGTTTTGGGCACTGAAGTCTGAACCATCCAACGTTCCAACTCCTTCTGAAATTCTGCAGATATAGAACACAAGGAACATGTTTCAGTGTTGTGGTATACACCGTCCGGTTTTCTTTCCTTGTTGTTAGGACAAGCAAGTTAGTGCAATTTTGCACTAAGAAAGTTGTCCTAGAGGCTAGAGAAAGAGAACAGAGGACTAGTGAATAAATGTTGGTGAATTCACAAGTTGTTAACTGAGTCAAGCATGCAAAAGCAGCAAAGTAGGATATCTACCAACAAACTGAGAAGAGCACCTCGGTTAGTATTTTCCTACAGCTACTGGCCAACATATTGATCCAACGGTGTGAATCTTATGTTGGAAATCTGCTAACTGCAGTATTTTATCAGATTGAGGGTAATATCATGAAAAATTAAGAATGGAAAATTAACAATTAGTACTTTTTTTCATATAGTTTACATATTAATCTGATAATTTTGTAATGTTTGAACAATTCAATCATTATTCGCTTGTAGGGTTAGCGCTCCTGTCGTCTCATTCATCCCCCATTTATTATTATGACAATTCTTTATTAATACTACAATTCCAAAACTACGCACAATACTGGCCAGTAGATTTAATTTTGGACAGTAAAGGTGATCAAGAAATATTAGGTGAATTGAGAACCTGCAGCTTACTATTGTGAATAGACGCAAATATAAAGCATACAAAATGCTGACTGTGTACTCTATCCTGTTATGTACTTACCCTGTGGAAACCGTTTGCTGCATGTTCAAGAATTGTGGAAAATGACCTTTTCAAGCAAGATTGGAGATCAAGAAAGAAGCAGCAGATATTCCAGTATATTGTTATGAAATGGACTCTTGTTCTTCTTATCGGCTTGTTCACTGCAGTTGTTGGCTTCTTCAACAATCTTGCTGTTGAAAATATTGCTGGATTCAAACTGCTGCTTACAAGTGACCTAATGCTTAAGCAGAGGTAAAGCTTCACTCTGATGGTTTTGCCATTCTGCTGCAAGTTTTAGAGAGTCATCTCCCTACTTGACATCAATCCAACTCACTGCATAAGTTTTATTGGCTTGCATCAGTGGAATAATGTGAAGTGTCAATGGATTGTTGGTTCCAGTGCAGGTACTTCACAGCATTTCTGGCATTTGGAGGTTGCAATTTAGTCTTGGCAGCTGCCGCTGCTGCCATATGCGCTTATATAGCACCCGCTGCTGCTGGATCTGGTATTCCTGAAGTCAAGGCATACCTCAATGGAGTTGACGCATATTCTATATTAGCTCCCAGCACACTCTTTGTCAAGGTAAAGTCTAGCTCAGATAAAGTCCTGTTACAATAAGATTTTCTGCCACGAGGAAATCATGTTTGAGTTTTCACTCTCCTGGTATGTGTAGATCTTATTGATTCCCTTGCTTATCAATTGAACAACATAGATGTTTAGCATCAGTAGTTCGTCCTGAAGTGCTCTACATATTTGTTATAGGACCCCTTCATTATTTTTCACTACTGTATTAGGCTATCTTGTACAAAGACATTGTCTTTAAGGCTGCATATACAACCATAATATTTCTTAATTTCAGGACAGTCTTGCTAAATTCTTCATTTATAGTGATTTTAACTTCAATTAGCAACTTCAGGATAGAGTATGTGTTGGTGTTTATTAAGATCTGTTTTGCTAAAGGGAGCCTATTACTTTCCGAAGCTTTACCCATTTTGTGATGTTTAGGCATGCGCACTATTTTAACCACTTACGGTGAATAGAGCCGACAATTTATTCAGAGTCATGATTTATAACCAGCTAGTTGGTAGTTCACTTTCACAATCGCACCATGAGCGCAGGGTAGATTATTTGCTTGTTGGATTAGGATCATCTTTCTCTGAAAACGTTATTTTCTTATTCTGCAGATATTCGGTTCAATACTTGGAGTCTCAGCTGGATTTGTGCTCGGAAAGGAAGGTCCCATGGTACATACAGGAGCATGTATTGCCAACTTGCTTGGTCAGGGGGTTCGCGCAAGTACCATCTTACATGGAACTGGCTGAGATATTTCAAGAATGATAGGGATAGGCGGGATTTGATTACATGCGGGTCTGCTGCTGGAGTTGCAGCCGCATTCCGTGCGCCTGTTGGTGGTGTACTGTTCGCTCTTGAGGAAGCAGCATCATGGTAATTATTGTATTACTACCTTCTACAGTCTTGCCATACGGCCTTGGAATGATAATAACAGTATAACACTGCAACTGACCTGAATATACAAACCTTCTTTGATTTGATTACAACTGAAGTAGCCCTACTCATATTAATTTGAGTTTTACAATATAAAATTGTCATGCATATCTTGTATGATAAAACCATGGTTTGCAATATGTTGGTATTCTGAGAACAAGTCAAAATCCGAAGATCCACCAATTCAAAAAAAAAGAAAAAAAGAATCCAATTGCAGCTAAAGTATTTTGAATGATGCCTCTTTTCTGGCATATGTTTCTAGATTTTTCCATGACACTAGTGCTGTCTACCTTGTTTTTCAGGTGGCGAAGTGCTCTTCTGTGGAGAACATTCTTTACAACAGCTGTTGTTGCTGTGGTTTTGAGGGGTCTAATCGGGTTCTGCCGTAGTGGAAAATGTGGTCTTTTTGGTCAAGGAGGGCTGATTATGTTTGATCTTAGCTCAACTATCCCAACATACAGTACTCAAGATGTCATTGCAATTGTTGTTCTTGGAGTTGTTGGTGGGGTCTTTGGAGGCCTCTTCAACTTTCTCTTGGATAGGATTCTCCGAGCCTACAGTTTCATCAATGAGTACGATTGAAGCCTATACATTTGCTTTCACAAATTTAAGTTTTAACATCAAAATGCAGCCTCACATTATTTTGTTTGACTTCTCTCTGCAGGAGAGGTGCTCCATACAAGATCCTTCTCACCATCACAGTATCGATTATCACGTCATCATGTGCATATGGGCTTCCTTGGCTTGCTCCATGTACTCCGTGCCCTGTTGATGCCGTGGAGCAGTGCCCCACCATTGGCCGATCTGGGAACTATAAGAATTTTCAATGCCCGCCTGGTTATTACAATGGTCTTGCATCGCTTTTCTTCAATACAAATGACGATGCCATACGCAACCTGTTCAGCTATGGCACTGAGAACGAGTTTCGCATGTCCACTCTCTTCATCTTCTTTATTGCTATCTACTGCCTTGGCCTTATCACATACGGTATTGCTGTTCCATCTGGTCTATTTATACCTGTTATACTTGCTGGGGCTTCGTATGGACGTATAATAGGGACACTTCTTGGTCCCTTATCCGACCTTGATCCTGGACTTTTCGCTCTTCTTGGTGCGGCATCTTTCCTTGGTGGAACAATGAGGATGACTGTCTCAGTCTGTGTCATTCTTCTGGAGCTCACCAATGATCTCCTTATGCTCCCTTTGGTCATGCTCGTTCTCCTGATATCAAAAACTATAGCAGATAGCTTTAACAAGGGTGTCTATGATCAGATTGTTGTGATGAAAGGTCTGCCATTCCTAGAGGCTCATGCTGAACCGTACATGAGGAACTTGGTTGCAGGTGATGTTGTGTCTGGGCCACTGATATCTTTTTCAGGTGTTGAGAGGGTGGGGAACATTGTTCAAGCGCTAAAGATAACAGGCCACAATGGGTTCCCAGTGGTTGATGAGCCACCGATATCAGAGGCACCAGAGCTTGTTGGGCTCGTTCTTAGGTCGCATTTGCTGGTTTTGCTGAGCGGCAAGACTTTTATGAAAGAGAAGGTGAAAACCAGTGGGAGCTTCGTGCTGCATAGATTTGGTGCCTTTGATTTTGCCAAAGCTGGGTCGGGAAAAGGTCTGAAGATTGAGGACTTGGACTTCACTGATGAGGAATTGGATATGTATGTGGACCTCCATCCAATTACAAATACATCACCATATACAGTCGTTGAGACCATGTCACTTGCAAAGGCTGCGGTCCTTTTCCGGGCATTAGGATTAAGACACTTGCTGGTTGTGCCGAAGACCCCGGGGGTGAGCTCTCTTTCCTGACAACTTACTCTGGTGATCAGATACTGTAGTTTATTATATGTGCATCATAACCTTTCTGTAATAATTTTGCTTCTCTTTTATTTGCAGAGACCTCCCATTGTTGGTATCCTCACGAGGCACGATTTCATGCCGGAGCATATTCATGGTCTGTTCCCAAATATCCACAAGTCGCATTGATGAAGTATTCAGAAGTTCAGTCGTGCCATGTTTTGTTTGATGTCGCCTTGTAGCTAGCTGTGTGAAAAAGGATGTTTGCAGTGTTTGCCAATTTGTTTCTCCTGTTGGATGGAGTACTTCAAAATCCCAATAAATCATTGATAATGTATCCATTGCTGTATAGAGCTGATTCCCCAATCAGCATTCAAGGGAAAGTTTTGTAACCATGCTCGTACTCTACCAATTTTCAACAATATAATCAAGCAAAGCTATTTTCTCCTATTTGCTTCGGTTATTACGCAGATGATGGATTGCTACTCAATCAATAGAAGTCAATGCCAGTGCTTGCAGGGCGAACAGATCGGCTGTCTGCATGTTAACAAAGAGACATTGTATTTGTTGCTGTCACATGACCATGATCTTGCAAGATCCGTGGAAATTCGCTGGGATCCTTCCACAGCGACCTCGGTAGCATCTTCTGGTCCCGCACCCAGCAACCATCGGCTGGCCTACATGTCAGTGGCGACGCAAGGCCCCTCCCTCCCCCGGACACGAACAGAAAGAGGGCAGGCACCATCATGCTGCCCGTATATATTCCAGCATTTGCTGTCTCTCATCTCACCTGTCCAAAAGAAACATTTAATTTTGTATGTTGGAAAGGAGAAACAATCCATCATTAGCAATGGACCATGCACCTTTTGTTTTCCAGTTCTTTTCCCCCGTCCCTGTGCGTGGGATGCATCTGCAATTCAGCTGGCCAAATTGCTCCAAGAGCAACATCTGTTAAAAATCAGGTCATCAGCAACTACTACTAGTAAGTTTATTGAATTAAATCCGTGTCCGTACCACGTAGAGGCGTTCTGGGCTTTGCTGTGCCGGGTTTGTTCTCGGCAAATTGTGTCAGTGGGGGTTGATGTTTTGGTTCGTTCCAGGGCAACAGCCCATGTGAGAGCGGGAGAATGCAGCTTTTGCCATCATCTAAACGTGGAAACCACGTTTTACCACTCCTAAGTTGTGAATCCATACTTTGCCATCATTTACCATTGACAGCAGCATTAATCCAATGATGTGAGATGAAATGACCATTCTACCCTCTCTAAAAATGTCATGAAATAGTGAAAAAAATTCCAACATGATTTGTAAATCTAGATACTATAAGATGTAAATATCTAGATAGTATCTAGATTTACAAATATCACGTTGGATCTTTTTTCACTATTTCATGACATTTTTAAAGAGGGGTAGAATGGTCATTTCATCTCACATCATTGGATAATGCTGCTATTAATGATAAATAGTGGCAAAGTATGGATTCACAACTTGGAGTGGCAGAAACATGGTTTCCACGCTAGATGATGGCAAAAGCTGCGTTCTCCCTGTGAGAGCGAATACTGGTAGGCGGCCAACATGTTGCGGATCAGAGAGAGGCCAAGCCTGAAGCGAGGAGTCCCTACTCATACAGTCCACGGCTACACAGCCAGCCATGCGTGCAGCTACCCCGGGCCGGGAGTGGCCTAGGATGTTTTGCAAAGATTTCTTGCTTGCCTTGCCTTCCACGCAAGGGCAGGCAGAGGCGCAAGCAAGCAAAGATAATCCTTACGAATTTCTTGTCTCGAGACGTGGCAACCGTGACTAATCGTAGCTGTACTAGTCGGTAGCCTACAGTGCGTTACCGGAGAAACACAGTGCTCGCCGGACAAAACCTCACGCATCTAACAGTACAGTGAGAGATACTCCATCGATGCTCAGATCCCCCGTATCTAGCAATATACTACTAGATCACACCAAATGAAAAAAAAAGGAAAAGGTTTTGCAAGTACCATTGAATCATCATTCAGCTGGAAAAGGCCAGATCGCTTTGATAACCCTTTGCATCTTAAGTTAAGTAGCACTAAGAGCTTCTCCAACCGTTTCCTGAATGGTACTAAATAAAAATTTAGGATGTGACTAGTAAAAATCACTCCAACTATTCCCTAAATGAGGTTGTTAAATTTACCAACTCTTAATCCATAGCTTTCAGGTTGCTACATTTGATCACCTAATTCTTACTCCCAAAATGATATTTACATTATTTATTGAGAACTGTTGGAGTGCATGTTTTTTTACTCCCAATAGATATAGCAACTTCCGTAGGAAAGTCGAACTGCGGTCCTTTATCTAGTCGCAGTAGTAGTTGTTACTGTGATACTGAGAACGTGGTGTGATTTCGTTGCAAAAGTAATGAAATACCAGGGGAAACCCTGTTATGCAAAAAATATAGCCACTTTTAGAGTAAAATTATTGAGAATTATTGGAGATTCTATTCCCTCCATTCATTTATAGAAGCATTCTTGGGATTTAAATTTTATTCAATAACATAAGCATTCCTATAAATAAGATAAAATTTGAAAAATTGATGAGTTAGTGTAAAATAAGGAGTATATTTTTGTTTGAGATTCTAGGAATGGTTACAGAAAGAAATAGATGGAGTATAAAGCAGTAGAAAACTTTTGAACCTGAAAGAAGACAATTAACGGGCGGATAGTCCTCTACAGGGCTGCACCGCAATTTGCATATCAAATCTGCAGCGGTTCATTGTAAACTGGGCAGGTAGGTACTCTCCCGCTGCAGATATGACGATCGGCTGTGGATTTTGGTCACCACTTTTGAGGCACAGCAGCAGCAGGGCACGGTCAGGTCAAACTGCGGTTCATAACTTCGTGGATTGCGGGTTGGTACAGCGGCGCGTGCGGCAGCGGAGTACAGCACTTTGATTGATCGCCGGCGATGGGATCCGGCGAGAGATAGATGGACCGATCACTGATGAGACAAGGAAAGGGGCAGGCATGGAAAGGCGAGCCTGCTGTGGAGGATCCCGTGGAGCAGTGGAGAAGCCCGGGCAGGAGATCGGTGGAAAGCTGCTGCGTTTTGAAGCCCTGTCCTGCCCTGCCGTGCCCTGTTCCCGTTCCCGGCCGGCCCGCACGCGTACCACCAATGACTCCTACCGCTTCTGCACAATCGATTTCACGCGCGTCTATCTGCTTGGGAAAGGGAGTGGCGCACAATCGATTTACGGTACGTGTGCAGCACAGCCCCCGCGGGCAGGCAGCTCGTGCACCTGCCGCTCGGCTGTTCGGCAAATGCACGGCGGGATGTCCGTCCCGTGTGCCGAGACGGGGATCGGACCCGAGTCCCGTGATCCCGCCAGACATCGGTCAACCCATGCGCGCAAGTACATTTCGTTTCTTTTTTTTTCTTGCGACTACAAAGTAGTACATTTAGTTCGGATCGCGTTCGTAAGCAGCCGTCGTCGGGAAAAGGACAAGGACGCACGGGCACTGCTTCAGGAGCATGTGTATCGGTCTCAACGGCGACGTAGCACCAGTGCCGCCGGCGCACTAGGATCGCGCACAAAGATGGAAAGCCGATCCGCGATCTTCCGGAGCAGGCAGAGCAGCGCTTGACCGGACCGGACCTGCAGCGAAGAAGAAGAAAGCTGCAGCAGCGACGGTGGGACCCAGGCGCAAGCCTCCTGTCCTCGGGATCCCCTTCCACGATCCGGCGTCGGCACCACGCGCCACCCTCCGCTTCCGTGCATCATGTCACGACCAGAGAGTACGTAGAGTAGAGGGGCGTACTGGTACGTGTACGACGCCGCACCCGGTCGCCGCGTCCGTGCGTCGGTCGGTTGGTCCGGTCGCAGCTCCACGGACGCGCGCAGGACGGAGGAGAGGATCCCCGTCGTGGTCCGGGTGGAGCCAATCAATGGTTTTCCGGCGCTTCAATGCGCGCGCCCCCGTCGCGTCGAGGCGCCCGACCGGACCGGTCGTCTCGCTCTCATCGCCGCGCACGGCGCGGCGGCGTTATGGGGCGGCCGTGCGTGCGCCGCGGGCACGGCGCCCGTAGGACAGTACGACGCGGGTTGGCGAGCCTAGAATAGAACGGAACCAAACCCGTCCGGTCAGGTCAAGACGGGACCGGCACCGGCCTCCTCGGGTCCTCTGCCTCCGCTCTGCCGCGCGCGGGGAGGACGTGACGACCACAGCGTCCTGCTCTCGCCTCCGGCTCCGTTTCGGCCGGTCCATCTGTGCACGGAAGGACATGTGTCGCGGTTACTCCGCTGGTAATTAACCGCCCTTCGTTACCTTGCCGTCGGTTGCTGCTGGCACTGTACTGTGCGAGCAACGTGTTTGCCGGAAGACAAACGAAATCTAGTCCCCTTGTTGCAAAGAGACAAACGAACCCAACCTGGAACCGTCGAACCGATCCGGTCACGCGCTGACCCGAGTGATGATAACCTAGTCGAGAGAGAGGCTGGTGGTTACACCACGGAGAACGGAACAAATCACCCGTCTGTGACGTACCGGGGCTCCACGTGTGAGCCATCACGGAGCACGACGCCCTGCTGCCGCAATCACCCGTCGAGGTCGAGGATCTGCCCGGGATCCTCCGGCGTTTAAGCGTCGATCTCCTCCCAGATTCGGGCTCTGTTGGCTTCTTCCTTTTCCCCGCTCTCCGCCGTGACCACCTACGAATGTCGATCCAGCAGGCAGGGAGGTGAGACAAGACAAGCCATCACGCGCCCACACTACTGTACAGTACTGGTACTACCTTCCCAAGGAACCAAGCAGTCAAGCACAGGGCAAGGTTTCATTCTGCCCCGTCTCCCCCGTCCTGGAGAGAGACGAGACGAGAGACTCGAATTCAATCGACGGGTGACGCGTCTCGTCAAGGTCCCATCGATCTGGGCATCTGGAAACCGAAAGAAAAAGACCTCCTCGGAGTTCCGCAGAACGAGCACACTCTCGTAAGTCGTACCTAGCTCCCGGACTCCGTTGATCGACCGGGTTAGGTTGAATGCGTACTACAACGTTCTTTCAACCTCAGCGGATGATCGGAGCAGTAAGTGCCACATGCAGTTCGTTTTCTCCAGGATTTTTCAAGTTAATGCGCCCCGATTCAGCCCAGCCAACATTTGATGCTGCCATTTCTCACTAAACAATGTTTCACTTGCAGTACTGGAGTAGAAAAATCTTTGGTTGTATTGTATGTCCGTACAAAAGCCGTACATGAGTTGCTGCTGTTTTTACTCTCTTTTTTTTTCAGATATCAAGGCCTCCTTTGGAATGCAGAAATTGAAAAACATAGGAATAGCAAAAACACAGAAATTGAGTTCGTCATACATTGCAATTCTATAGAAATTGAAAACACAGGAAAAATTTCTAGCAATCGTTTGGTTGCAACACAGAAAAAAACACAGAAAATTGAAGAGAGAGATAGACTCATAGGAATTTTACAAGAGGTTGGATCTCTTGTTAATTTTTTTCCAAAACTTGCATGGAGAAAACCATTTCATAGGAATTTTAAAGAATTTGATAAGATTCAATCCAAAGGCTCTCACAGAAAAATTTCCTGTAGAAATTGAATCCTACAAAAATCCTATTTTTTCCTTTCATTCCAAAGGAGACCTAAATGTTCTCCCTTGTCGTATCTAGTTGATGGATAGTGAAGATTAATCATGGTTTCATGGTTATCCCTCATGGCATTATCAAAACAAAAATGTAATACTCTTCAGGTTGTATCAAACCAGGACTCCTTCCGTATAATAATAAATATCATTATAGAGTTCTCAACTCTTCTCTAAATAAATGTCATTCTCCCACGAGTTTCTATCGGAGCAGCGAAGCAATTGAGATGTGTCATTTTGTTCCGTCCTTGACACCTGCTTATTAAGCACGATTGATTCGACGTGCAACAATAATAATACTCTTTTGTCAAGGACACACACCTCCACACAGCTGAGAGGATCCTGACATGGAAACCGAGGGTACCGAATTAACCAGGCCGCGATCGTGTGCGAACCCAATTGACCTGCTTCCATTTCATTTGTCTCCTTTATTAATTACTAACTATTAGTATATCGAATACTGCTTCCGTATTCATTGGGCAATGCATCCGAGGACACACTGTATCCATCCACAAAAGCCGCACACGTCACTGTCTTCCGAGAACAGTCTGCGGGTCAATTCGGCGAAATGCTCCTCCTGAACAACAACAATTAGTGCTGCTGGTGCTATGATTTCATTCTCTTGTCATTAATGACTCCCTGTAGACTCCATTTTCTCTCAAGATTTTCTGATGGAAACCCAAATCCTACATGTATAGTGCATGCCACTGACCACGGAAAAAAGAAGTCAAAAAACGATAATTGCCCATCTGAGGTTGTGTGAGGTTATGGTCAGTAGAGTTTATGCTCAAAATTGCTTATACTTTAATTTATCCGTCAAAGCTCGTAGAAGCAGCTAAGTCATTTGACAAACAAATTATCCATGTGAGTTGCTACATAAGCTGAAAAAGCTAGATTTTTCTTAATTTCCTTCTCGACTATAAAAGAATAAGTAGTTTATGTTAGCTTATTACAATAAGTGCTTATGACTTCAACCTGATTGACAGGATTTATGACTTATCATAACATAAACTGTTCAATAAGCTAATCCATACAATAAATCGTACCAAACACACCCTAATATTGACATCCATATATCGATCTTATTTTCTTGGCTGGCGACGCCTTTCTGTCTGAAGAATTTGTATCGCCAATCTCGGTGTAATCCACGGCTCGCCCCACCTGTAGCTGGCTCAAAACTACATCCTTGGTCTCACTGCAGGAGTGTAGGGCCACTCAATCCTGCTTCCGTGTGGAGCATGCCGGCGCTTTTAGTAATCGAAAGGAAGTTTGAAGTCCAGCGGAGTCCGGTAGGACCATGCCTCGTTGCCTCCCATAGTCCCATGTTCATCGCCATTGCAGCGTTTCCTGCTCGTGATAAAAAGCCTCTGGATTTTGTGTGATCCGCAAGCAAGAGAACGGGATACGACGAGTAATTGCTTCGGTTGATTCACGATCAACTCCGGTCAAAAGCCAGGCCAGTTATTGGAGATATGTAAAGTAAAGTGACGCATGCGTAGGTCAAACCGTGGGATCGATCTCTCGCAACGCAAAGCCAAGGGTTTTGATGGTTCGGTGTGCAGCTTTTGTGAGCTAGTAGAGGCGAACTTTTGGTGGTTCCTGTGGATGTTCATTATTGTGCTTAACATGTGCCGTTTGGGACCTTTTGGGGAACCATATCGATGAAAAGGTACGGAGGATCGGCTACTTTTATGATCCTGCATGCGTCATCAGCTCGTAGGCACAGAAAATAGCATTTCTTCCTCACTTTTTTTAAGCAAATTTCTGATTTGTCATCGAAATTTTATATTTTCTTATCTGCCACCGGATCTAATTTCACTTCTCTTATCTACCACTCCGATCACTTTAGCTCATAGTGTTCAGACTACTAAACCAACATAGGTTTGTCTCAATCTGTAATTTATTCTGAAAGAGGTTTTCAAAGGTTTTAGATGAAAATTTTAGGTACTTTTAAGTTAAAATAAAGTATCATAAAAAAAATTATCGAAAAAATGAATTTTTCTTCGCATATAGTATGCACTGAGATACTGCAGCACAAATAATCAATGCAGCAATGAAAGGACAGTAATAAGAGAAGTGAAATTAAATTCGATAGCAGAGAGAAGTGCAAAATTTTGATGGAAAATAAGGAATTTGCTATCCTTTTTTAGATGGATTGTTTGTTATCCGTACCTTTTCATTCCAATTTACTTATCATCCCGACATAATATTTTAGTATTGAAATAAATAAATCTGGACATACATTTTGTTTACATTCAAAATAAAAGGTCAATAAATTAAGTAAAGAGTCGGGATGGCAAACTATTTAAGATAAGACAGATAATGTAACGTATTACTGCCACTAAGACAAAAAAAAGAAAAGAAATTGACTCTGTGTCACGTTCTCATCCGCAACTTAATGAAATCCCGTATCAAGTCGGCCAAAGATATGCTTGAGATACGAGTAGCTTGTTCAAGTGTGTATAAACACAAGGACCAAGTAGCCACGTTCCGCCAATTATGTTGTGCACGCGCACCGCATGGGCCGCCTATAAAATTCGACGGGTCAAAATCAGCGAGGCACGTTCACCAATTTTACTCGATGCGACTTTTCTGTTAGTAATGTAATGCTGCTACTAAGATTGTGCTTGCAATAAGTCAAGAGGAAAAATACTTTCATGATGGGCAAAAAAAAAAAAGAGTCAAGAGGTCCGGTCCGGTCCGGTCATGGGACGGCTCGAAGTGGAGGGAAGCGACGCGACCGAAGTGCGAAGCGAGCTCAAGGACGGCCCCACGCGGAAATTAATGGAGGAGGAGTTGCGTCACCGTGGACGGATTGAACCGGGCCGGCCGCAGATCCTCCTCCTCTCGTGACCCGGGGTAGTAAATGTACAGGCAGCAACAAAATTGTCCGGCGCTGCCGCAGATCGCCGGATTTGCAACAGGACCGGCGCGTTCAGAGCCGCCCGCGCACGATTCGGTCCCGCGCAACCGTCCGCGCGCTCCCGGCCAAACCAACTCCCCGGCTCGCCGGCCTTGCCTCCGGCGCCGCTGCACTGTTCCCTCACTCTATCTATCTCTTTTTTTAAAGGTGTGTTCGTTTTCAGGTATATAATTTTTAGAGAGGTCAAATTAAAGAGAATTTTATTATTTTAAAGACTTAAATAAAGTCTCAATATCGAAACTAATTGCAGACCTCCTATCTAATTCACGAGACGAATCCAACGAGGGTAATTATGTTGTTATTAGAAGATGTTTATCTGTAGCATCACTGTAGCAAAACATAGATTAATTAGGATCATTAGATTCGTCTCGCAAATTAGAGGGGGCTCGTGACATAGGTTTTGTCATTAAATTAATAAAAGATCTTACTAAATAGTAAGATTCTCTTTGATGTGATGGGTATAATTTTTAGAGGACAGGAAACGAACAGGGCCTAAGTAATCTTTTTGAAATTAACTCTCACAGTCAGATTAGTACTGGTGCCTACTGGCGCGGCGCCGAGAGCGCCATGCGTCGTGATCGGTGTACACCTGCGGCAGATCTTGGGGCGGTACAGGCTGACCCGCGATGACGATGACGGTCAGCTCGAGAGATTTGCTGCTCCCAATTAACCGCCGCTGCCTATAGTTTTGTCGGCCTGCGCGTGTCCGGGTTCTGTAGCCTTCTCTCTCGTTCCTTCTCCTTGAACAAACAAACGCACAACGGAAAGAAAAAGACTACTCGAACGGCACGGCCGCACGTACTACAGACGCAAAGATTCGTATTCAAAACCGCGCTTGAATGAAGTCCCACGAATAGCTCCCTTTTTGTACCGCCTGCCACGATATCATCTCGCCGTAGCGTCACCCGATCCTGGTCTCGGGCTACACCCACAGGAAAGAAGAGTCATTCATGGAGCGCGATCCGATTCGGGACGCGGTACAGGGTACGCCCCGGCAAGGAAACAGAATGAATGCAGCGCCCGTACGCCAACCGGGATACAGTACGTATACAGTACTAGTACTAGTAGTAGTAGGAGGCCGGGGCCACATACCAGACGCGAAACAGAGAAGGAAAGCGTGGATCAAACAAGGGGAACGAGCCAAAGTGGCGGCGGCTCCCTCCTCCTCCGCTCCTCCTCCTCCTCCGTGTATTCATTGTCGCTGGTCCCGTATTACGCTGTCCATGGATATGCTGCTGTACTATATACTCTCCATTAAATCGCGGTCTCGCTTCACACAGCGACGAGGAGCAGTGTCACCTGGCACCATCCAATTTATCGGAACGTTGTAGTATGCAACAATGCTTCCGTCAGAATCGGTGTAAATCCGTTAACTCAGAACATGTTTTTGTCACGATTCTTTTTTCTTTTAATGATGCCACCTGGCTGGCCATCTCTCGGACGCTGTTGTGTACGGGCAGACGATAATGCACGTTATCTCTTGTTTCAGATACCGTATCTTCATGAGACATGGAGAATCTGGTCAGGATTTTCAAATGTCACATGTAGAATCTTTTTTTAAAACAAAAATAAAATCCTCAAGACTCTGGCCCTGTTTGTTTCCCAAGCAGATTATATAATCTGGATTATTGGTACTAAATTATATAAGTTAGATTAAATAATCTAGATTATATAATTTAAAGGGAGTGTTTATTTATCCAGATTATTTTATCTGAATTATTGCTTAAAGGTGCGAGAAGACAATAATACCCTTTTGTATGAGGTAGGTGGAGTCCACTTAATGGCAAGATGGGTAATTTCTTTCAATTATACAAGGGTAGTGCGGTCTTTTGTCATCAACCTCTTGAGGTGCTTATTGGATTATGATAATCTAGCCTCTAGATTATTTAATTTCATCAAATAAGTTGGCCTGTTTATTTACCCACCTAGATTATTTGATCTAGATTAAATAATCTAACCTCAAATAAGTTGAAACAAACATGGCCTCTATCAGGTATAGGAAGTAAAGGGTCCACAAGCAAATTCTCAGGGTCAGTTTCAGTGATGCCTGTGCTATTTACTTTGAAAGGGCAGATTCAAGTGCCACTTTGCAAGTGCATCTGGTCTTCATTGTATCTCGCAAACCTGACACAGTTTGCAATTCAGATTTTACATGGAACTTGCTCTGGCCTGTGGCCGAGAGATCATTTTGTTGTTTTCCACTCAGAAACTTCCGCCGCGACACCGAGTTCGTATCGTTTTCAAGTGTTTAGACTTGCTGCACGAACAAACAACCTGTCATGTAACCCAAGATCTCGTGAGATCACACGGGGACAGCACTATCCTACAAACGGGGTCAAAATTAAAGGCCTAATCCTTTTCACTTATGCCCTCAACCTCAACCGATGCCAACGCCTGCGCTCCAAACCTTACACGTAGCGCAAGTGGCAGCACCGAAACGCTTTTGTTCGGAAGCAGGATCGGATCCACGTGCTGGCTTTTCGTTTCAACCCTCCGTATCTCGCCACCCTCCCCCAAAAAAAGGGAAGAAAAAAAAGGGAACCGGCGCGCCGCGAGCGAATCAAATCAAATCAGTTCAATTCGACCCGAGTGGAAGTGGCCTTTGTTATTAATCGCTCACCACCGCCAGCAACCTCAACGGTTAGGAGTAACCGGTGGTCGTAATCGTTGGTGCTTCTTTTTGGCGATCCGGCTGTGTGTGTGCGCGCGCGCAGAAAGTCAGGGAGGAAAAAAAGAGGGAGCTGAAAATGATGATGATGGCACACGAGAAAAAATCAGAAAGCGTGGAAGGAAGAAGGAACTGAAGAGGAAGGGGGAGTGTGGAGAGATTCCCCGACAGCAAAATCTAGAGGGAAAAAGCAGCTCCCCGTGCCCCGCGAGCTACCCCGTGGGGCCCGCCCGCTCCGACACGCCGGTGGGGCCCGCTGCCAGCGCCCCCTCCTTCCCTCCTTCTTGACGGTCTTGAACCTGCTGCTGACCCTTCCATCTCCCTCCTCGGCCTCCCTTCTCGTGGCGGTGTGCCCCCGCTTATAAGAGCCGGCAGCCGTCGTTCTTACCACGAGTAGAGGAAGCTTTTGGCTGCTGCTGTCGCGCTGGTTCTGGTTAGACAGAGAGAGGCGCTGGAACAGAGGGAAGCAGAGAGACCACTGAGACGACGGAGATGGAAGGCGCAGTTGGAGTTGAAGTGGAAGAGGGGTGATGAGGGTGCTGCTCGTGGACGACTCCCCGTCGACAGGAAGGTCGTGCAGCTGCTGCTCAACAGCAACTCCTGCGCCGGCTCATTCCATGGTCAGCTCCCCATTCACCTCCCTTTCCTCTGCTTGTGTTCATCATCGGTTCTTTAATCCGTTCTCTTCTCCTGCTTTTCTTTTTCTTTATTTCTTACAGAAGAACATTTTAGGATAGAGCGATTGCAGGCCACTCTTGACTTTCACTCCTTTTCATCCTCGTTTTCCGCTGTGTGAATTGTTTTCACTTCTTGATTTCAATTGTCGTCATGTTTAGCTTGTCCATATTCCATCGAGTTTGCTCCAGCAGCCGGTAGAGGCAGCACGCAGCAGTAGCGACCCTGATATCTCCGCCAAATTTTGATGGCTCCTTCTTGGTCGTTGCCCCTCGAAACCAGTTATCACTGTTGATTGATTGTTCAATCAATCCATGCAAATGAAACTCTTCTACAGAATCTAACCAGCTCAATTTTCGTGCAGTCATCGCGGTCGACAGCGCGAAGAAGGCGATGGAGTTCCTCGGGCTCAAGGACGGCAAGGTAAAAAATAACAATTCCCCCTCCAGGCACCACTAGCTCCAATCCCATTAGTTTCAAAAAAAAAAAGCTCCAATCCCATTCCATTTCCCACCACCACCGCTCGGAAGTCGGAACAAGGAGAATGCAGTTTACTGCGATTCGCAGCAAGCGAGGCCCGCCCGGCATCCCGTGCGGGCTACTCCACGCCGAGCGGTGGCATGGGCGCCTGCGCCACCTGGCGCCGTACCGTACGGCGCGCGGGTCTGCGTGTGCGCATGCGCGCGTGAGAGCTTCTGTTCTCCCCGTCCCTTTTGGAAGGAAAAGGTCGCCGCTTTTCATGGCGGCAAAGGGAGTAAAAAAAGAGGCTGTCTGCTAGTAGTGTAGTGCTAGAGCTGGTTAACAAAATGCCGTGCTTAAGAACATGGTAATGACGCTGCCCAGTGCGAGCAGCTAAGTAGTATGGTTAGCCATGATGTGGCCTGTCATGCCATGGAAAAGCTTAGCACAAAGGGGACACACGGGTCTGTACGGTTCAGAGTCTAATGGACCATCCCCTCTTCTTTTTTTACCTTGCCTTTTTTTAAGCCACTTTGCTTGAGTTTCTGTGCGTTCAGAACGGTCTCTTAAAAAATTAGGCTATGACATTTTGCAGGAGCAGCCTATCGACATGGTGCTGACCGACTACTGCATGCCCGAGATGACTGGCTATGACCTGCTCAAGGCCATCAAGGTAATCACCCGCACAAAGCACATCAATTTTTAATGGCATGTGGATAGCTTCGGTTGCATATTCGTGACGCCTCACTCTTACACGCTGCAATCTTCATGGGCGTTTTCAGGCGTTGAACCCCCTGAAGCCGATACCGGTGATCGTTATGTCGTCAGAAGACGAGCCCCAGCGGATCAGCAGGTGATTTTTTTTCTCACCCATTCAAACATCAGTTTTCTTCAAAAGTTGATGCAGTTAAAAAAATAAAGCTGCCTTCTGTTGCTCTGAACTCCTGCTTTAGGGCAGATTTCCGACAGCAATAAATGGGTTTAAGGCCTATAAATCGAATTGTAATCACAGAGCCTGAGCAAACATTCATCAGCCTGTATGTGCCTGTCGCCGGCAGTCCAGTACTAGCCGGCTCTCTCACTGTTAACAGTCAATATAAATGACCAAGATTTCGTCCTTATTTGTGCATTTATTGAGGGCCTTGAACCTTTTAGCCGTGCAAATATGATGACCAGAATCCGGCAGCAGTAGTAGTAACGTTTTTTTTCTTTTTTCTGCGCGCAGATGCTTGAGCGCTGGAGCCGAGGACTACATCGTGAAGCCGCTCCAGAGCAAGGACGTGCCGCGCCTCAGGAACTGCTCCCTCGCGAAGCCGAAGGGCTCCTCGCCGTGCGACACGGTGACCAAGAGGAAGCCGCTGCCGCCGCCGCCCGACCACGCCGCCGTGGCCGTCGCGTCGCCGTCAGGGAGAAGAGCTCACTTCACCGGAGTGGCCATGGCACGTCCTTGCAAACTCAAACATGTTCCGTCACTGCACGATGAAACACGAAAAATTCGCGCAATGCTGATGGTCTCTCATTCATTTCAGGTTCTGCATTCGTCAAGCGTCGAGTTCTCGTACTACTTCCCGCTTCTCTTCAAGATCGTCCTGCTGATGTACGCCGTCCTGTGCGTGGGCGAGCTGCTGCACAGATGGTCGTCAGGCGGCTGCTCACTCCCACTGTTGTGTGCCTGACTGAGTAGCAGTTCAGGCCAGGGTACGAGGCCGGTGAATGCGCTTCCAAGCAGTTAACCACCTCGGTGTCAGTCCCTTCATCAACGGTGGAGACTTAGCATTTAGGTAGATTGTTTGCTTTGAGATTCTAACATGGATTTGTGAGCTGGCCTTGGTTCTTGGCCTTTTGGTTGGTGAGAGGGAGAAGGAAGAAGAACCCCTGTATCCTTGTATAGAATGCAATGCGTAATCTGAGGCAGCAGAATCTGGCGTCGTTTTTGGCCCGGATCTTGGCTGATATGCTGATGCGACGTCTGGGAGTGTCTTTTCATGCCTTTCTTCTTGGGGTGATGGGACTGCTCACCTGTTTTGTACTGCTACTAGTTGGGATCCCATGAGAAAAAAATGCAACACAAGTTGACTATCAGATTCTTCTGATAGAGAAAAGGTAGATGCATATAGGACCTTCCAACTCGACGGTCACGTTATGCAAGCTTCAGCGTCCAGCAGAAAGCATTTGTGACAACAGGGATGCATACTGGAATGTTTTGAGTTCACATGTGATCTTTCAAGCCCATGATTTCGTCCTTAAATATCAAATATTTACATTCCTAGCAATGTACAAATGTGACCCTGTCTACAACAATACGAGTACCTTGTGCTTGTGGAGACACACCGGGGATGGTATCGGCCGTATTCCTATTGCTACATAAGATTCTAGTTCTATGATACAGTATGAAAGGGAGCAAGTCCCACAAGTGTTCTACATTTCATCATTCTTGCTGAGGTGCAAGTTCTTTCAAAATTTCTTCCTTATATGGGCCGGAATCATGCAGCACCTTAATAACATGCTTAACCTGATATTCATGTAAAAACGTGTGTTAATTGGATTACAAAAACAGTAAGACGGTATGAAAACTTCCAACAGAATCCACTGCATTTCCAGAATCCAAGGTGAAGGGTTTGTGTGACATAAAAATATGTACACTGGTAATATCAACACTTACACGACGGAGGAAGGAAAAAGAGAAGTACAGGAATCAACATCAACAGTAAGAAATACAGGGTGCTAAGAAAAATTTGCTTTACGAATTGCAAGTTTACTAAGATGTCCACTTTTCGTAAGACAAGCATCAACTATTAATATGTTATACTTGGTAAAACCACCAGTAAACCTTGATTAGCATTTAGCTTCAAAAGGTGTGGCTGTTGAAAGGGCAACAATAACTTCTTTATTCATATAGAGAACTCATAGCAATGCTTAGTGAAAGAACAGACAAAGAAATAAACACTGCAACTTTATTCGTAATGATGCTGTACACATTGCTAATATTCAAGCGCACTCAATCTTGACAGCAGAAACGTACTTCAGCCATCATAATGTGAGGTCACAACAATGGAATCATTGAATTGAAAACAGGAAACCAAGTAATTTAAGGATGCCAGATATATAGTACTAATCTGCAATGAGTCTGGCCTTTGGATGGTTGAAGTACAGTATTAACCATAGATACTATGCACTCATATGTCAGAGTTGTAAATGCAGATCAGAAAAAGATTCTTGTCAGGCGTAAATAAAAGTGAACACAGCAAGATCTCATAGAGGCACTTAACGGTACATACTTTCGGAACAATTTATATAAACTAGGTGAAATTATTTATGTGAATACCTGAGCCGTCTCACGTGTAAGAAAATTTCCAATTGCTGCCCCAAAACCAGGATCTGAAAAGTAATGACAGCTGTAAGTTGTCACTGGGAGATAGCCACGCTGGATCTTGTGCTCTCCCTGAGCACCTGCCTCCACCTTACTCAGGTTTAATTCTATGGCTGCTTCAATTGCCTGGACAGTTTATTATTCGTAAGCAAAGCCAGTAATGACATAAATATCATTTAGATAGCTCCTAAGATGTGCATATTACCTGATAATAACAAGCTTCGAAATGCAAATTGGGGAAATATGCATTTGGAAGGCATCCCCATAGGCGACCAAACAATGTATCACCTCCGATAAGGTTAAGAGCTCCAGCAACAAGTTCATCATCCTTTTCAGCAACAATAAGCATCACCTTGTCCCCCATCTTTTCACCCAAGAGGTGAAAAAATTCCCTTGTCAAGTATGGCCTGCCCCAGCTGCAAATAAAAGAACAATATGAGGGAAATATACAGACAAATATTACAAAGAAGCAAAGTGCAGCTAATTTGAAAGAAGGCAGAAGTATCTTATGGACCACAAAAGGTTGCATACAGGAGGCAAACATGTGATGGCGCCTCTAAAGATTTTGTTTCTAACTAGTTAAAGTGTACATATTAACCATACAGGCTTCAATGCCCCCCCCCCCCCTCAGCCTTTAATTACTTTAAATTCTTAATAGCCAATAGCACAAGTAAATTTATCCCTTTAACAGAGTCTTTCATGCAATATAATGAACTAATCATGAATGTTGTTGGACCATAGTATATGTGATAACTTTGTCATACGTCCACATAAGGTGGATACCAATTTCAAAAACAAAAGGGAATTGTATGATGTGTGTACAAATGAAAATAACAAGGCAGAGCAATGCAGAACCAAACTGATTATCGGTTGTGTTACGGTAGAACTTAAAGAAGGTGTCCCAATGGCTGCTCTGCAATGCAAGGGAAACAAAACATGATAAGTTACTAGGATATACAATCATTTACTCACATAAATGTAAATTCAGAAAGTAACGAAGCTTATTTGATGCTGGTGAATGATTCTGATTATGCAAGGAAACGAATATAGAGTACAATAAAGAGTTCTTCATTTACCTTTATCTCATCTCCACGAAGTCGCTTCATTTTTATATTTTGAGCAGGAATCTGGAACGTTACATAAAAAATAAGCATAAATTTACAACCACACTTAAAAATCCAAATGAAGGTAAACCTTTTTGCGTTCTTGTCTGATGTTCTTCCGTTTGGGCTGCTTCAAGTCCATCAGAAACTCATCAAAACTGAAAAAAAAATTGAACAAAGAGATCAATAAATAGTGTTGCATTACAAGCAATGAAGTATCTAAGCTCACGAAGTTTTTCAAAATTAACAAAAAAGTGCAACAACTTCCTCAGAAAGTCCATCGAGAGTCCACCCGCCAGCGAGACAGTAAGTTCACTGTATTGATGCCAGTTGTCATCTTCTTGCTATGCTTTGATGAAACATATTTTCTTTCTTACGTTTACCTACTCAATATTCTATTGGCACTCTTTATATATGTACTAAGACACGACAGTAGGGGTTTCCCCAGCTGTATTTCCCTAAAAAATTCCATTGGCATGTAAATGGTAGTCTAAAGCGATACGAAAATCTTGAAATGGCGGCCGCCAATGCGGTCTACGTCGTGTACAGCCATCAACCAAACTTTCTTCTTAATACAAAGATACACAGCTCTCCTGCATATTCTAGAAAAAAAAACTATTGGCATTTTGTACTCGTAAAGGAAGAAACTAAAGAAACTATGCAGTAAAAGTGCAGTCAGAGCCTCAGCAAGGAGGGCGATGAGCCGTTTCTTGCTGCTATTCCTTCCATTATAATCCCAGCCATAACATAATGTCACATGTGCATTATGTGCACCCAAGCAGGGACAGTGGCCACAAGTTACAGTATAATATGACCAGAAATCTACCTTCAAGCACTGAAACATCCACATTGAAATGCTAATCGTCCCATGTAATGTTTGGAATACCTTTTGTAATTTCGATTTCTCCAGTGGTATTGCAACCCGATTCTCTGCAACAATCCATTATCCTTCATTTTGCTAAACTCACCTTCGGACGGAAAAGTAATGTGTAATGATGACACCTTCATCTGAAAGCATCAGGGACCAATACATATTTATCATTTTATCTAGCTTCATATATTTGAAGGTTGCCTCCAAAGCAATACAAAAGTAATTAATAAAGAATAAAAAAGGAACATCAAAAAGCTACTATTACTTTCCATATACAAGAATCTACATCAACCAAGAACTTTATAACTCACATTACTTCGGCATTAACTTATCACTGAAAGATAAATTAAATAACAACCTAGCACTGTTGTGTAGACTTTGTAGCTGCAAGCAAACAGCCAATCTTCTAATTAAATGATACAGACTTGATGTACTTTAATATAAATTGTAAATGTAAACATAAAACAGAATGGAAGAAGATATTACACAAGAGTTAAGATGCGGTGAGTCCTAGAAGATATGACTTTCCATCTGGATTAAAGAGTTGATACAAGACCAAATTGGCAAACAGCATTGCATAAATGCTATAACATGTTTAGTACAATTATCTGGCATTCAAGAGAATTAGTAAACCGTAATTTAAAACTTTGATACCTTGGTAGTCAGGCTCTTCAAAGCTTTGACCAATGCATCAAAAACTTGATCCTGGTATGGTGTATTTCGAACTAATATTCTTTGACCAGTTACTGGAGTAAAGGGCACACAAGACTGTAGCTTCGGATAATATTCGAGGCCATAGCTGTAGTAAGCTTCTGCCCATGACTGATCAAATACGAACTCTCCCCTTGAATGGCTGCAAATTCACATTGTGGTTGCTCAGCCCGTGAATACGACAAAGAAGTACACGTACACCATACCTAAGGGGTGGTAATGGGCCGAGATTTTTTGCAAAGTTAAGTCCGGGTCGTATAATGGCCAGGCCAAAATTGACTGTTTTTTAACTTAAATCAGAAAAGGGCCCTGAAATGGCCCGTGGACTATGGCCCATTACCACCCTCTGTACCATGTACACAGCAAGTAGGAAAGCAGGAGGTAATATTCTGTTAATGATGTTAAACCTTTTAAGGTAAAGTGGAACGACACCTATAATATTTTCATTCTCATCCCGTGCAATGACATGGAAAGGTAACCAACCTGTTTCCTGAAACCAGTTGAGGAGATTAAGTCTGAAGGAGGACAAAAGATAAGAAGTGCACATGCATGCCAGGATAAAGGATAATGTTAATCAATTCTAAATCTCTGGGAGTAAATTATCATGATGCCAGGATAAAGGATATTGCTGTTGTCAATTATGGAAGAATTACTGAAGCTAGCAATACGCACAGCATGGCGAATGCTTTTTATCAAGAGCACTTCACAAATAAGATTGAAATGTCTTTGTATGAGTAAACAAAAAAATAATCTAGAAATAAAAAAAGTGTAGACCCCAATGCTTTGATGCATACACATATGGATCAAGACAAAATGTTACCAACTGTAAACCATCCATTGTGAGGTGTCACTGTTAGTAAGAAATCGAAATATGGTGCTTTATGTTCTTACCTTCACTGCAGAACCTGATTCTTCTAAACTTGAGAGAAATGCATGTGTAAGAAAAGGGTTGAACTTTTCAGGGTTAGCTGGATCACAAGCACAGGCATCCCAATCCGTGGCAGGAATGTCCATGACAGAAGAAGCAACAGAAATAAACACCTCACGAGGTTCTGTGCCTACCTGAAACAAGTGAGTGATATTAAGGAAATGATGAATGAGGTGCAAATGTCCTAGAAACAGAGTTCACTCAAGACACACAAAACACCTCTGAGGCTGACCCTGTGAGCGTGTATGATTCAGCAGGAGGTATCAAGTCACGTGTTGTTGTATCTCGACTGAACCACCCGAAAAGTGCATTGACCTTTAATCGTGAAGCGCCCAGTTTAAAAGGTGAATGTCCCTGCAAACCAGTGTGGATGTTATTAAGAAATGCAATTTATCTGAGAAAAAAAGTCCACATCAAGATGAACCGAAAATATACAGAACATAAAAGGTGTTGCGCTGTGTTTGTAAAGGTGGCGCACCATGTTGTTAGGCCCTTAACTTGTAAATTCTAGGCGTTATCCCTGTAATAGGGTGCACACCCTACATTGTTTTTTCTCTTTCTTAATGAAATGACGCGCAGTTCTCGTGCGCGTTCAAGAAAAAAAAAACTAAGCAGATGTCATGCCAGAAGAAGGCGTCATCCAGGCCAAAGTTATTCAGAAATAGCCAGGGTAGTCTGTAGTGTTAACTATACATATGCCAAATACTCTGACAAGCAACTTACTCAGTGTAAGATAACCAATTTGCCTCCTGTTTAAAGAACCATAGCCAAAACACGTTGCAACTATGCAGATGTAAGATATAAAGCGTCAGATCATCAAATATGCTAACTGAAGAAATCATAAATCCTAATATTAGAGCCAGATAATCAAGAGTAATAAACAGATTTCCCTAAACAGTACCCATCGTTTCTGCAGATTGGGGTAGCTTCTTCAGTAATAAAGTGCCGGGAGACCCCAAGCTGCATCGCTGCGCGAGTATTCAACAGACGAAATTACAAAGTTCCACCATCGAATTCCCCACCGTACCAACAAACGAGGCGCTAGATCGAAGCAGGCCACGACGCTACTCACAGCACGCAGCGCCTAGCAGAAGATATACAAATTGGCAGCTCTGCCAAAGAGTCGAGAGGGATTGGGCACTCACTCGGCCGCGGAACTGGAGACGGCAATGAGGAACGGAGGCGAGGATGGTGGGGGAGGGGTGCCGCACCGCAACCGCCGGCGAAGCCATAGCTGCCCGTGCGCCGACCTCCTCCAGTTCACTCCAAGCGTCGAGGAGAGGAGGGAGGAGGCGCAAGAGGGAGCAGCGTGACACTGACACCAGGGCCCACGAACGAACTGTTCTTTGCGCACGAGAGCCCGCACGCCACAAGCGATTTGGCGTAGAGAAGGCTTCCACGTGGCAACCTCCTCAGCGATGAAGTACTGCTACTTTCTTTTCTTTTATTATCTTCTCCTTCTTTTCATTTTGATTTCCTTACTATTCTACATTTTGATTCCTTTCAATTTATGTCTATTTCAAGTTACTTGTCAATTCATGGTCTCATCAAGTCATCATTGATCAAGACCAAGGAACAAAGCAAGAGGAACTGGAGCCTGGAGGACAGATTCATGGCCAAACATCACCTATACATCCGTTTCAGAGCCGCGACTTGAGAGTAGAGAAGGTTATCTTACAGTGACAGCAGCATAATGCGGAAACGAATGTTTTCTCGTGAAGAATAGAAGATACGGAGTAGCAAACCTGTGATAACCAGCGACTCGGGCAGGAAACAGAATGTGGCACGCCAAGCAACACTCACAATGTTATCCCAAAAAAACTGAATAAAACTGAATTATAGATCTGTTTCAGGTGTGCACGGAAATGCAGTTCATGTAGGATAAACAACACTAATACACGTATAAATTTTGCTACATCTGAAGTACACAACTAGTAACTATTTTTTGTCCCTTAATGCCATTCTATTTCATAGGCATCTACATCATTTAACACCATGGTCAGTTTCAACAATCTTCACAAGTTTCACCGGCGGCGGAATTTAGGACGCACAGCAAAAACACCAGGCCTCAGTTCATCAAATCGATACCTGCAATGGAAAGCTATCAGTATCAGTCATTCTTGGGAATGATACCGCAATGTACAGAAGTACAGGTTGCACTGATAGTTACCCATTTTCAATGAGGAAACCCCTAACCGCTACAGGTAATGAAGCCTGTCCTTTACTGTGGTTGCCAATACCTGTAAAGTGCATTATGAAAATAAACTATTAAATGCTCAATATGCCACCATAAACTCTTCGCAATGATAACACATAGAGGAATAGCTGATACCTGTAATCACATGTAAGATGGCCTGCTTAGGCCGGCGTAACACCACCTTGTCACTGGCAAATTCAATGTTTGAGTCAGTGGTCGATTCAGAACATGCAGCTTCAAACTTAGCTAATTCATCAGATGAAGGTACACTAGTCCCAGGTGCCTGAAACTCTATCATGTGGAGATGCCTCTCCAATGTTGCTACAGCTTCTGATGCATGTAAACCATGCATGTCCATCTTCCAGATGTCGTTGTTGCTATTCCTCAGGCGAAAAATTTCTTCTGCTGCCTTATTATTCAGATTTTCAGCAGTGGCCCGCTCTTCCTGAGCTTTGAGAGAAAGCTCCTTGGCAGCAGCATGGTCACCTCTCAAGAATGCATTGCTGGCAGCCTGAGAATGCCTTGTGGCAGCCCTGTGACAAAAACACAATTGCTCGGTAAATTGACTCTAGAATCACAATAAAAATGTGAAAACCTCACTTATAGAATGCAGTAAATGATTTGAGTGTATTCCAGTCCAGGTTCCTTTAACTGAAATGTCTAATTCTTTATAGTCCTTTATGTTTGATGTCTCAGTATCAATGTTTCTACAATACAAGTTAGCTCTTTATAGTTCTCTTAAATTCTTCCAAAAATGCAGAGTAAATTACTTTTATCAAACAAATGCAGGCATAACGAAATAGCTGGGGCTTGTCTGCATAACCTAATGCTAAAGCATGAGAACTCGACAATCTGCAGCATAAACAAGGATTCTGAGCATACCTCATCATTTTCAGTGCATCTTTCCGGTGGTTTAAGTAATCATCATCGAGCTCTTCCAATTCAGGCTCAATGGGTATAGAGGATAAATTCGGCGGGGGCAGCAAATTTGACATATCTGGTCTATTGGTATTATCTACAGTAGAATTCCCTTTATTCATCTCAGATACTTTGCTGTCTCCTGTCAGCACGTCAGGAGGGAGCATAGCTTTCAACAAAACAGATGCTTGGCCGACATCATCATTCACAGCAGCTAATATATCCTCGATTAAATTACTATCAGCCCAACCGTGAGCATCTTTCAACTGCTTAATCTTATTATCAGATGCAGAGCTTGCACCATAATTTACATCATCCACATGATTAGCCGATTTTTTATTTCTGCTTCCATTACCAACAGCTGCAGAATCAGCAGAAGAGCGAACCACTGCTGCAAAAGGCAGGTTCACCCTGCTATTTTCTGCAATGGAGCTGCTAGAAGACATGGGGGCTCTAGAATCTGAGAGAGGTGGAAATAAGTTGACACCACTTTCATCCCCTCTGCCGTCTTTGCCACGCAACCTGCGATCAAATGCAGCCCACCCAGAGTTTGGGACCTTCTGCCTGTGCATTTTGACAGTTGAGGGCCTTACTAAACAGTGTTATTTCAGTGAAAACTGAAGGAAGCCCCCAGTGCTCTTCTTGCTGTCAAAAGGATGCTGGTTCCCCTTAGCTTTATACTTCCCTCAAATCAATCGAAAAATCCACCACTGCTCTCCTATAATGTGAACGAAAAGGTCAGCTCACTTAGTCTAGTACAGAAATCATTGAAAGATCGAAATATGACTCATAGTCATTATATTTACTAGTATTTGAATTTCGTTAACTCTATTTATCAAATAATCTTGGGATGGTGCAGAATCAATGGTGAAGTAGTTCTAACGGGCAATCTACCAGTTATAGAAGTTAACAGCAACCAAGCCCGATTAATACGGAGCCATCGAAATTAGCACGAACAGAGCATCAACCAATCACACACAGAAATTACTATTTTCACGTCACGTGTAAAATCCACGACCTATTGCTCTCTTTCAACACTCAACAGAATCGAGACGAGGAGGGTACCTCTGTTCAAGCCGTTATTTGGAGGCGTTGACCCAGAGTTCCCGGAACCACGGGGTGGCGGGGGCCGAGAAGGGCAGACCGGAGGTGCAGGAGGGGGCCTTGTTCACTTCGGACGTCACTGACACGGCGATGGCGGCGGACTTGGTCCTTCCAAGATCCATCAACGGCAGCGGCGGCGGATTCCAGCGAGCAAAGGGGAATCTTTTATTTGAGCAGCGAGAAGGGGAACAATTTGCTGGGGGCGGGGTGGAGGTCATATAGTAGTACGGCCAAACGGTCTCCGACTCCGACTGGTGGTTGGTGACCTGTTCGGGTTCGGGCGCAGAATCCGTTTTGTGGACGGCAGCGAGCGAGCCAGCGAGGGGTAGTTTCACGGAAGACGCGTAGGCGTAGCGCATAAGAAACGAGAGAAACCTGCCACTGGCACGTGGGACCAGAGTACCAGACTTCCAGAAAAGGCCGATGCCGTTGCCGTGTGGCCTGCTCTGCTTCTTCCCCTTCCTCAGTTCCTCGATCTCCCGCTCTTCTGAAAGATGCATGTGAGAAGAATCTGATTCGGCCCAGGGTCCCAGGTTCTTGGCTCATGAGAGACTCCCACTGAGAGGCACTAACCACGAACCTGCTCCGCAGTTTACTCCAACTACTGAATCCAGCGTTTGATGGCCTAACTTCAGAGGTTCGCCTAGGGCTTGAAAGACACAAATATGTCTTAGCGCCCTCTTATCTGAATCAACCCCGAAAATGGTAATTCGATTTGTTGATTGGAAATTTAGAGATTCTTAGATAGGGAAACGGGGTATAATATTCAAGAACTGGAAGTTAATTAATGCAAGTGTGAATTGGACTTCGTACCAAAATTCTGGAGGAAGTTCTGATTCGTAGAAGGTCAAGGAGTCTGCATATTTATTTCCCAAAAGAGATTGGTATGTTTGGAGTGGCATTGGATCAACCAAACCTGGTAAACAGATGCAACACAAAATTCAGATCTAGAAGACAGACATTAAAACCGACAAAATCATTATGAACATTAGTAGGAAAATCCAGACCTCATCAGTCAGCATTATATTTTAGTCAGAATTTGCACACAGAGAGGTTAAAGACAGTGCAGAGTGCAGACACACCCCAAGATACAACCAGAACTGTTAGCTAAACCTCTTATCAGGAGAAAAACTTACATGAATGCAGGGAACACGTCAGTTTTTTGCTTTCCATTGCAAGTAAAAAAAACTACACATTTTTAAAGAACCTATGCCGTCTTAGAACCTCATCCTGACGGGATAAGTTGTGCATTATAGGCTCAACTGCTCAAGGTAATTGCCAATGCTCAAAACAATCGTATATATTATTTTGGTATGGTTTTATATAAGAAAGCAAAATTTGCTCATATGGCTACCAGTACAACATACGACAAACCTATTACCTATATAGGTTACGCAAACAAAATACTAAGGTTAACTGAAATATGAACCCAAAGCCATCATGCAAGATTTAAGGTATACGAATTGAGCATAAAGCTATAACAGTCCATATGAACAAGAATATTTATTTTACCTACAACAGAGGGCCAACAAAATTGCCTCTGGATCCATGTAAATCAGCAGGCACAGCTAATTAAGTAATCAATAGTGGTTACAAAATATGCGGTTCATCAGCAGTTCCAACAACCTACAACTGTTTTCTGGTCACCGACAGGAATGCAACAGAAGCATATCAAGTTATATGCTAATGTCCATGTCACATATGTACTTACATAGAGTGTCACGTGAAGTAATGGTTCTGACTTGTCTCCCTTGAGCTCTTTGTCGCTGGTGATCGAGGCCGGTGGCTATATACCACTGCAGGAAACAATTCAAGGGAGAGTCAAATAACACATAAATACAATACCAAAAGACAATTGAGCTCCTATCAAAAAGAGGGAAATAAATAGTAAGCATGAAAAGACATGTGATACAAACTACAGGAACGTTGAATAGGAACTGTAACCTTCTCATATAGCCAAAGGAGAAACACTTCCATCTGCTTCAACATGCAGCAACATAAATTTCATCCAGGCAAGAGAATGAAGGTTCCTGAATGAGAGAATGAAGTTATGTGCATCGAGTGGGGAGCAGGGATGATCTGAAGTCAAGCATGCTTGATTCAGTCCTTTCAGGATGGACTATCAGTACAGTATTTAGTATCCATTCTTCTCTTACTCAACCTTCTCCTAAGACACACTGTTGACAGCAGAAAAATGTTTCACATCAATGCACAACCTTCACAGGTTTGCAATCAGGAAGTAGTTGAAGTACAAAAAGTAGACAAGTCAGGGAAGCTACCAAGAACATCTTTGATAAGAGAATCCTTCTTCTAATTTCTGCAATTCATGATCAGTTAGACTGCATAATTGTCACAACTGAATTTGCATCTGTGTATCTTTTATCTGCTGATACAAAATTCCCAACATATCATAGATAGAAGACCTGTCTTCATGCTTAACATCACTGGCTATGAACAAATGCCTGGTCTTCTCAATCTCAATCCAGCTGCATCCGGCAGGTTTCTTCATGTTTTTGGACTTCATCAGTTTTCTGACATGCTCAACGCCATCCCATTTCTCATCCGCTGCATAGATGTTTGACATAATGACATAATTCCCAATGTCCCCCACCTCGATCGAGAACAAGTGATTAGCTGCAAGTTGGCCAATTTCAATCTCTTCATGAACCTTGCATGCGCTTAGCAAGGAGCCCCATGCATTAGCACTGACAGCATGAGCGGGCATATCCAGGGCAAAACTATATGCATCCTGGAGACGTCCACCACGAGCAAGAAGGTCGACCATGCATGTGTAATGCTCTGCAGTCGGTTCAACTCCATGAATTTCTCTGATGGATTTGAAAATCTTGATTCCTGCATCAACCAGCCCTGCATGACTGCATGCTGACAGTAGTGTGGTCAGAGCTACATGATCTGGCTTAATGTCAAGCGTAAGCATTTCAGAGAATAGTTGCATTGCCTCTTCAGCCATTCCATGCATTGCATAACATCCTATCATGGCAGTGAACGTAACAATGTCCTTTTTGGGGCTGACTTGAAAGATGTTATATGCATTGGTTACGCTCCCACATTTCGAGTATGCATCAAGAAGAGTTGCTTCAAGGTGTATATCTTCTAGGGACGTCCTGAGCATGTAACCATGGCATTGTTTCACAAGATGTACAGAACACAAATGGATGCAAACTTGAAGAATACTTGTAAGGCTGACAATATCAGGTTTCAGTGCTTCGGATTGCAACTGATTAAACAGAGCGAAGGCCTGACCATCCATATGGTTCTGTGAATACAATTGGATCATCAGATTCCATGACGTCAGATCTTTCTCCACCATTTGGCTGAAGGTCAGCTCAGCATCTTCTACACAGTTATTCTTCAGGTAGCAACTTATCATTGTATTGTCTGTTACAATGTTCCGCCTCCCAAGGCTTCTGAATAATATGCTTGCATCTTGCAGGTAGCCACATTTAGCATATGCATCCATAAAAGCATTTGCAACTGAAGTTTCAGCGGTATAACCAACTCTTAAGGAATAACCATGGGCTTCACGAACCATCTTAACCCCGGATAGGGCACTCACACGTATAACATTCAAAATTGTGACTGAATCCCATTGATTCCCTTGTCGATGCATTTCACTCAACAGTGTAAAGAACTTCTGGACATATTGCTCACTGGTAGCACAAGCAGAGAGAATGGCATTCCAAGATATCAAATCCTTGTTCAGAATATCGGTGAAGGCACAGAAAGCATCGTCAAACCTGTCACACTGGCTGTAGAAAGTGACAAGTGCATTCATTAACGATGTTTCCTGAAGAAATACTGGCCTTCGAAAGATATAACCGTGAACCCTCGTCCCTGTTTTGACATCACCTACTTGAGCACAAGCAGTTAGCAGACTGATAAAAGAGACTGAATCAGGTGCAACTCCTGCAGAAAGAAGACCCTGAAAGAGGTCTATTGCCCTACAGTGATACCCATTCATCACATATCCTGCAATAATGGTGTTCCATGTAACCAGATCCTTCCTATTCATACCCACAAATATTAACTCTGCAACTCTCATTTCAGACATTTTGGAATAGTGTATCATCAGTGCATTACAAACAGATATATCCATTTCCAATCCATGCCGGACCACAAAACCGTGTACTTCTTTCCCATAATAGCTGCCATACTCTATGAATGAACACACAGGAAGGATATTCGCCACCGTCGAGTAATTCGGAAGGAAGTCCCGGGAGATCATTTGGCCAAAAAGTGCAAGTGCTTCCTCAACCGAATCATTTTCTATGTACCCTGCGATGATTGAGTTCCATGAGACAACGTCCTTACATCGAATCGACCGAAATGCTCTGTGCGCATCATCCAGCGTGCTGCTTCCTCCGCATTTCGCGTACATTGATACCAGCGCATTACCACAGAGAGTATCCGACTCCAGTCCAGCCTTGACTGCATATCCGTGCACGCTCCTGCCAGCCCACAAATGCCTCAACTTGGCACACACCGGAACGACTACGGCCACCGTCACCGCGGTCGGCATGCCCTCGCTCCCGCCACACGCGAGCATGGACCGGAACATGCCAAACGCGTCGCTAAAACGTCCGGCGCGAGAGCAGGCGGTGATCAGGATGTTCCAGCACACTGCGTCGGGGTGCACCATTTCGTCGAACACGAGGCGGGCGTCCGCGAGCGCCCCGGACCTCCCGTACGCGTCCATGACTGCCTTCGCCACGGCCGCGCTCCCCGCCTGCCCGGCCTTCACGGCCAACCCGTGGAGGCACCTCCAGAGGGCGCCGCCGTCAGGGAGCGCCGCGGCCGACTTGACTGCCGCCGCGAGCTCGAGCGCGCCGGGACGGAGGCTCGAGCCGACCATCCACCGAAGGTGCTCCACGCCCGCGGCGTGACTCCCGAACGGCGGGCCGGTGGCGTTGGATTGATTGTGATCGGCCGCTGGAGCCGCGTGGAGCGCCTTGCGGGAAGGAGAAGCGCGGGCTGCTGCAGCATGGCTCGCGCGGGCGAAGCTGAAATGGCGCGCGAGCATAAGAGGCAGCGGCGCCCGGGGCGAATGGAAGGCGCGCGAGTGGGGTGCAGTGCAGGGGCGAGAGACGGACGGGGACGGGCAGAGTGCGCCGCCGCGGGCACTCGTGGAAGCTAACCAACAAAATATGATCTCACAGATGGTAAGAAAAATAAATAAATTCGAAATGACAGTGAACTTCAATTACAATCTCATAACTAACCAGCCATATAAACCACAAAATTAAATGAACTCGGCGATTCTAAACTCCTTTTTTGTTTTGTTGCATATATTTCAGAACTATGCAAGTAGAACTTGTCACTTCAGAATTCGCGGCCAAATCAACGTCTCTTGTTGGCAGACTTCAAGGATGGGAACACGCTGAAAATGAAAGAGGACGAAACTTGTATCAGTCCACAGAATTGTTAACACACGGACAAACTGGGTTATAATTAGTTATTCCGGTCACAATAAGCTCCGTTTGCCAGAAGCAAAAAAAAAAGAGCGGTTTAATGTTGGCGGCAGTCGTGCAGCACATCCGCGCCGTGCTTTGCCCGCGTGGGGAGGGAAGAGAGAGAGAGAGAGAGAGAGAGAGAGAGAGAGAGAGAGAGAGAGAGAGAGAGAGAGAGAGAGACGCACCAGCTGTTGTTGGGGAGCGCGTCGACGATGCACGGGCGGTAAGCGAAGACGCCGTCGAGCCGGTCCCTGGGGTCCAGTGACACGACGCGGCCCATGTACCGCACCTTGCCGCTGCCGAGATGGTACGCCACGACGTGGAACGCCGCGCCGGACGCGAGGTAGACCACCTCCTCCCAGCCACTGGCGTGGCAGCCCAGGATCGAGAACGGGGCCGGCGAGCCGCCGAGCAGGTCGCCCTCGCCGACCTCCATGTCCAGCAGCCCGGCGTCGTCCCAGTTCCACCGCCCGCGCTCCGCCTCGCCGCACCCGTCCGAGAACCACACGCTGCCGCTGCCGCTGGCGCGTTCCTCCGGTGGCGCGCGATTGGACGGCGCGTCGTGAAGGAACTCAAGCATGCGCGCGTGCGCCGCGAGGTCCCTGTCGTGCGTCTGGGTCCACGACAGCTGCCCGTCGGCCGGCTCGTGCAGCGCCCACACCCTGACGCGGAACGCGTCGACGCGCGCGTACCGCAGCGGCGGCCCGGCGCCGGCACCCGGGAAGACGGCGCTCACGGGGAGGCCGGCCAGGACGTGGTCCCCGGCGTAGCGTTCCGTGGCGGCGGGGTCCGCCTGGCGCGACGGGAGCTTGACCAGGTCGTACGTGCCCTCCGCGCACCGCAGCGCCACCAGCACGCGCCGACCGCAGTGCGCGTACAGCGTGCCGCCGCGGTACACGGCCGCCCGCCACGTCGGCGCCGACGCGTCCGCGTCCCCGCGCCGCCCCCGCCGCGTCACCCGCTCGAAGAGCCGCGTCGGGGCGCACCGGCCCGGCGCGAGCAGCTTTCTCCGCCACCGCCCGCTCGCCGACGAGAACACGAGCACGGGCAGCAGATTCGCGCCGTCCTCGCCCGGGCCTTGGTCCCGCGGGTTCAGGAACGATTCCGGCATGAACATCCCCAGCGTCGCCTTGTCGTGGGTACAGACGCTGCGGATTCCGACGTTGCTCTGTCCACGCGGAGGCGGCACGGGGAGGAGGAAGGCCTCGTAGTGCAGCGACACGGCCGGGTCGAACGCGAGGAACGCGCCGTCGTGCGCGCGCGGCCACCGCTCCGGCGGGTCCGGCAGGCGCGCCCACCGCTGCGTCGTCGGGTTGCACACGAACCCCACCGTCGGCTGGCCGGCCCAGAAGCAGAGCACGAGGCCGTTGCACTGGTCCCGCACGGTAACCTCCTTGAGGAAGCTCGGGAGGTGCGGCCGCAGGAACGCGAGCCGGTCAACGGCTGGCGCTCGCGAGGCCGGCGGGGGCAGGAATCCCGCGCTGCCGAAGGGCTTCCTCCACGGCTCGGTCGCGGCGGCGCGGAGGTTGGCGAAGAAGCCCGGGAACGCGCGGCGGGGCAGCGTGTGCGGGCGGAGGAGGCCGCGGGCGTCCACGAGGCACTGCCACGGCGCGCAGGCGCAGCGGCATCGGGCGAGGGAGTGGGCCCCGAGGCGGCGGAGGATGTCGGCCTGGATGTCGTCGGGGAGGGCGAGGACGCCGGCGGTCACGTCGTGCGCGTCCATCGCTAACCGTCTCTCGCCCGAACACGTATACGCGCAACTGCCGTTGCTCTTGGAGACGTGCGTGCGTGCGTGCGTTCTACTGGCATGTATAGGAAACGGCGGGATCGACTTTGACACCGCGCGCGGCCCCCGCGGACGGGAGGACTTCCGAGTCGTGCACGGTATCGTAATCCACCAGGATGCGCGTCCCTGCCCGTCTTCTTCCGATCAACGGGCCACCTCCAAACACGAGTTGAAGCGGATCGAATAGCGCCTAGGCCCATCGGATATTCGCCTCAACCTCGGCACTCAGCCCAGCCCACGAGCCCAGCCCACCATCCCGGCCTCGTGGCACGTACCGCCGCTCGCCTCGGCGCCTCCGCCCCCGGCTATAAAACCGACCGCTTCTTCCCCGCTCCAACCACCCACACCACCCAGAGCCATCCCATTCTTCCGCACCACGCCACTCCACCGAGCCCTCAAACCCTAGCGTAGGGAGCGAGCGAGAGAGAGATCCCACCCATGGCGCGCGGCCTCGTCCCGCTGCTGCTGCTGCTCCTCGGCCTCGCCGGCAGAGCGGCGGCGGCCACGGGCGGCGACGCGCAGGGGGCCTGCGAGCCCACCAACCTCGCCACCCAGATCGCCCTCTTCTGCGCGCCTGACATGCCCACCGCGCCCTGCTGCGAGCCCGTCGTGGCCTCCGTCGACCTCGGCGGCGGCGTCCCCTGCCTCTGCCGCGTCGCCGCGCAGCCGCAGCTCATCCTCGCCCGCCTCAACGCCACCCACCTCCTCGCGCTCTACGCCGCCTGCGGAGGACTGCGCACCGGAGGCGCACACCTCGCCGCCGCATGCCAAGGTAAACTAACTACCATCTCTCTCTCTCTCTCTCTCTCTCTCTCTCTCTCTCTCTCTCTCTCTCTCTCTCTCTCTCTCCTGCCTGTTGTGGCTTGCGATTTCCTGGTGTTCGAGTTTTGCGCGATCGTCTTTGTTTCGAGTTCTCGCCTTACCCGTGGCAACGGACTCGTCACCTCAACCTGTGTCGTGATGTACTGGTTGTTTGAACCTTCTCAGTGATTTTGTGTTGCGTCGTTGGAGCCGCGCGCACGAGCGCTATTAGTCGGACAAAAATCGGTGAGATGCACCATGAATCCGCAAGCGCGCGCTGCGAGTCCTTGTGACCTTCGTTCTCGTTAGCCTCGGTTTCAAAGTTTTCTGCAATCTGCGTGGCCAAACCCCATGCTGCGCGTTCTAGAGTCCTTGTTCCTGTGCGTCGATCGAGGTCCACTATTGCTGTGTTTTCTTCTGCTCTTAACTGAAAGGCTTGTGAGTTCGGAACAAAAAGCAAACGGACCCACGAGCCTTGTCTCTTTTGCAGTTTTGCTCTGCCAACGTGCAGAAACCGTTCGTACTCGGCGTTCTTTCTTTTCCTGAACCGGCTCTTCCTTGCGTTTTGCTGTGCAGTTTCGCATCGTGATATCTCTATCTTTGCCTGCACAAAGGCAACCTGTTTTCTGTGGCAGTTTGCTTGCCTTTGGTTCAGCCCTTTGAGCCTCTTTGACTGGCTCATGCATTAACTGGCCAAATATCTTTTGGAATCTGTCCATGATCGCGGTTGGAACACTGCCCTTCTTTTTCACCCCTTGCTTTTGGGGCTTTTGGCCGCTTGTTCCTTTTGCGCGAAAGCTGCCGGGTTTAGCAACTGCCCTCTGCAGTAGATAGCTGGCAGGCAACGGCCGCTAGCCTGTTTGCTTTCTTGCCACTCACGAAATGTTCGCCGAGGGTCATGCTTATCTGTCAGGATGACGATACTAGCCTTGCTATAAATATCTTCTGACTCCTTTATTACTTTCCTCATTTGAAATTGAAACCATCCTTGTTTGTATTTGAATTGCACAAAAATGTTTGTACATGGATGAACTGTACTAACTCTGCCTCTTGCTTGTAGGTCCCTCACCACCCCCTGCCGTGCCCGTCATCGCCCCGCCGCCCCCGTCCGCACCTCGCCACAAGCTGCCATCACGTACGATACGAACCTGCTCTGCTTCTGCCTCGCATCTGCTTGACTTTCGTGTTGCTGAATGACTAATGCATGTGTTTTTGAGCAGGCGAGGTCCCTCCGCCGCCTGCGAGCGCGAAGCCATCCCCGCCGCCACAGCAGCAGCCCGGCGGCGCCGTCCAGGGCAAGGCCGTCCCCGCCATCCCGGCCACCCCTACCCCATCCTCCCCGGTGCCGGCCGCCGCGCCCATGACGCCGGCGTCGACGAACTCCGCCTCCGCCTCCGACTCAGGCTCAGGCCTCCGCATCACCTACTGGATCCTCTTCGCCGTGGCCATCATCATCATCCTCGAGTGATCCTCGCCGCGCCACACCGACCCGGCCGGCTGCCATCCATCGCCGGCGCCTGACTTGAGTTCGTAGCATCAGTAGTATTAATGGCCTTCGAGATTTTGCTTCGGCAGTAGTAGCATCAGTAGTAGTATAACCATCGTAGTTTGTGTTGCATGATATCTTTCTCGGTGATCGATCTGGTACTTGATAGAGTCGGAAGAACCTGGTCGTTGGTCCAGTAGTAGTACTAGTATCCTATTATATCTGCAATATGTTGGCGTGTCTCCTCAGGTCGCATTGCTTGTTTTCTGGGCGTCCACTGTGTCTTGATCATCGATCACTTACCTGGGCGAAGTGATTCATCGGGCAAGAACCGAATCAATGTGGCTGAGGAGAACACTGCCTTTTTGCTTAATCTAGTCCTCTATTTGAACTTATTTGCTTTGATGATGAATGATGATGAGAATATTGGATGCTCTATATTGTGCTAGTTGATTATGAGAGTGTAAGGCTGCTGGTACGGTGATGTTTCACTTTTTTTTTCTGATCTTGGATTGCTGTGAGGGGAAGATAGTGTTGGGTCTTGTGGAGCATTTTGTTCCCTAGCATCAGATTTATGTTCTGTAGGAGGTGCATATTAATCATGCTGTTTTGTGATTGTGTTTAGCTGGTAACAAAGCGCAGTAGCTCTGCCGAAGTAGTAGCAATGAATGTGTTGTTGGTTGTTTCATCAGTAGTGAGTCTTCCTGGTATATTCTGAATATCTGATATGTTGAGCTGCTTTTAAGCTCACATAAGTAATCTGTTTCAGTAAGCTGTTAGTGGGGGCATCTCTTCCTTGCTCAGATAATAAGCAATAATATGAATAGTCGTCCATGCTTGAGTACTTCAAATAGCCTGATGTAAAATTGGCCTGATCATTTCCAGTTGCACACTTAACCAACATAATTGCTAAAACACGCTCCAAGTTAGCACAAGAACGTCTCAAACTACACTGGAACATCCCCACAGTTCATTAAGTTGCATTGATCAGGCAAGTCTGTTGGAACACCTCATTGATTTATGTCATAGTTTTGCACAGTTTGCCGAGCTGATAAAAAGTCGATGTATCATCTCCTTGTTGACGAGGATTGAGTGGATGATGACCTCTCACAGGCACATCCTGGATCGGTTACAGAGCGAGCCGTGTGTGGTGATGGATGAGGCCAAGTTACTAATTGACTATCTGGTCCATGGATTACGATGAAGTCTTACCATGTTTCCTAATTTGTGGAAGGCATGCTACCCGAGAAAATCTGAACAGTATGTGACAAAAAGGCAGCACGGTGGATCTGATGGGAGTGGACGCCTTGTCATCTGCCTAGCAGTACCTCCTTATCCAGTCGCAGCACGCGTCGAGCTGTCTCTACCTCTGGCGGGGTCACCGCAGGGCGCAGCGGGTGGGCACGCAGAGGCCTAGCGCGTGAGGTAGATCACATGAACCGCACGCAGGCGAGCGAACGAATGCGGATCCCAAGCGCTCAAGCCGTCTCCGTCTTCCAAGTGCACCGGGCAGCCAGTAACGTGCGCGCAGGAGATGGAGTGGGGCCGGCAACGGAATGTGGTTGGAGGCTAGCTAGAAAGGGCCAACGGAGGGAAGATTCGTTCTGGCAGCTAGCCAGCAAGGTTGCAGCAGCGCAGGTTATCCCAGTCGTGTTTTCTGTTGCACTACGCGGCGTGGAGCCTGGAAACGCCTCAGGCCCTGTTCGTTTCCTGCCCTCTAAAAATTATACCCATCACATCAAAAAGAATCTTACTATTTAAGTAGATTTTTATTAATTTAATGACAAAACCTATGTCACGACCCCCTCTAATTTGCGAGACGAATCTAATGATCCTAATTAATCTATGTTTTGCTACAGATGATGTTACAGTAAACATCTTCTAATAACACCATAATTACCCTCGTTGGATTCGTCTCGTGAATTAGATAGAGGGGTCTGCAATTAGTTTTGATATTAGACTTTATTTAGTACTTCAAAATGATAAAATTCTCTTTGATTTGACCCTCTAAAAATTATATACCTGGAAACGAACAGGGCCTTACTCAGCCAGCGGCAGCACGAGACCGGAAGATGCCACAACCTGTCTCGTGCAGCGGCTGCGCATTGTTTGACCATTGCACGTTGGATTTTGGATTTTACCGCGCTAAAGTAAAAGGGATCGCAAGTAGTGGCGAGCCTAGGTGTGGAGGTGATAGTACATCCCCAAACATGTTATCGGATTCTACTTCTAGTCCATATATACTTAGGCTCCGTTCGTTTCCACCCTCTAAAATTTAGATATCTGTCACATCAAAGAGAATCTTACTATTTAGTAGTACTTTTATTAATTTAATAACAAAACCTATGTCGCGACCCCCTCTAATTTGCGAGACGAATCTAATGATCCTAATTAATCTATGTTTTGCTACAGTGATGCTACAGTAAACATCTTCTAATAACACTATAATTACCCTCGTTGGATTCGTCTCGTGAATTAGATAGGGGGTCTGCAATTAGTTTCGAGATTAGACTTTATTTAGTACTCCAAAATAATAAAAATCTCTTTGATTTGACCCTCTAAAAATTAGATAGGGGAAACGAACAGGCCCTTACTCGATCAATCGGCAAAAGTAACTCAGCAGTGACAGGAAAAAACTGGCTTTGATCCACCACCCATCGCCGATACCCGTGCACGAGATGCGACGGGAGGGGGCGTCGCCCGTTCGGGCCGTGTCTCCGTCCTCCAAGAACACTGGCTCTGCGTGCATGACATCGAGATCGAGCCCAGTGTTGTGTGCGTGCCCACCCTGCCTGGCCAAAACCCCGTTGCGTTGGTGATTGCCGAGCTGCCCACGAGCGCGCCGCCATACCGAGGGGCAACGGCAAGGAGAAAACGCCCAAGGGGAGCGAAAGGATCGGATAACTGGCGAGAGAAACTGCGGGAGGGCCCCGCGAGACAGCCGGGATGGCGCGCGAGGAAGAGGCCGGGTGCCTACAGATTCGTTCGCGTTGTGCCGTTTCTGCTGTGTTGCCCTTCGCCACCGCGCGCCGATATTTTCGACTGCCTGGCTGGCGCCTGGCGGGCGGCTAGTCCACCACCAAGGCACCAACGCATTTTGCTTCCCCGGCCGATCGAGCGTACCAACGATGGATGCATGCGGTATGTGTGCCCGCCCGGTTTTGGGGAGGGATGGCTGGCTGCTTTTGGAAGGTGATAGGCGAGGGCACGTTTGTGACAAAACGACGATCAGCCAGTTTGAACGAATTTGATTGTCGTGTAGCCATGACCGGCGTGTGCCGAGACCAGAATGTGTGCCACGAATCATCCCGTAACACGTACGTACGAGGATCACCGTATTAGATGTATCATCACGTGGACCTGCAGGCTGCAGCAGCACGAGGCACACCATCAGCAAGCAAATAGTGGTGGTGGTGGACGAACCGCGCGCACAGAGCTTGCTAGCGGCCTCGCATTGGAGCCCTCCCTCCACGCAACACCGGCGACGACGAACAGGGCGTCGTACGGGCTGGTAGAACGGAGATAGCGGCAGTGGACGGTTCAGGGCATGGTAGTTGAAACCTTTCCCGGCAAACAGGAACGGAGCATGCGCGCGTACCCACTCTTGAGTCTTGGCCGACGAAGCAGTGAGCGAGGCGGCGGACACGGCTGCGGTAACGTCGTGCGCGCCAAGCAGGGACAAAAGACATGCCCTCGCGCCTGCGCTTCAATTACGCGCCCCCTTGGCCTTGTCTTTTTCTTTCTCCCACCCCCGAGGGTCCCACAGGATAACTGATGATGGGCCCCAGAGGCACGAGAAAGGGAGAGTGCATGGCATGCTGGTTCGTTCGGTTGTGCCAGTTTTTTTTTCTGTCACCCGAACCATAGCTCATTAGCTCTACCGGCGCCGTGCGTCATTATCTAGGATTCTAGCACCGTCCGATCGAGCTCGAAACTCTTGATCTAGGCAGTCCACCACACCCAACTCCGGCGGCGAGGGATCATCGATCATGTCTCCGTCCCGCAAGCCAACGGTGAACTGAGCCACGACCACGAACACGTAAGGCTAGGCGCGGCTACCAAAGCAAGGCTTGCGCGTGAAGTCGAGGGCGGTTGGGGCTGCTCGGAACGAGCCACGTCGACCGGGGGAGAAGGGCTGCAGGGGGTTGGTTGGAGCCGTGCTGTTTCTGTTGGTCACGGCGCTGCGCCTCGCCCCGTATAGTTAGTGGCACGCACCAAATCTGGACAATGCCCCGTCACTAGTCCTGTATAGCATTGAAGCGCCGGCCAAAACCCCTGCAGATGCCCTCGCGCCGCACTGGGCTTTTGCCCTCAAGACCAGCTTCTAGTGGCACACGAATGAGCCCAGTACTGGTGGCTAGCTAGCTGGCGCCGGCAACGGAACGGTGGGAGGGAGTCCTGCTGTGGCACGAGCCCATCAGCATCTCTGTAGCGTTCGTGTTCCCAATGGGACCAGGCTATCTCTCTGTCACCAAAGGCTGCACACCACCGAGTATCCCACCATGCAGCGGCTGCTCCTTCTTTGACTACTCCTCCAACTGCTGTTTTGGATCTTACCGCGCGCGCTGAACAATACCTTGGTCAATTAATTAATGGGTCACGGGAGAAACTGATCGTCGATCGAGTTGATTTGGTTCATCAGCTCTGGTTTTTGTTGCGGCACGATGAATAATCCATCCATATCCATCGCCGAGAGCGAGGCTGGCATTATTATAGGAATGAACCAGTAGAGTTGCATGGTTACATACTGTAGGTTTAAATAATGAGCATAAACATTATTCTCCTCAAGGGTTTGAACTCTAAACACATCAACGGTTTAGATAGATACACCATGCCGAGAGCAAAGGAAAACGTAATTAATAGAGTAATAAGGGACTTGAGTGTCTAATTGCAAAACTGCGTTACTATAAAGCTCCTCCACACCCCGCAACGCACACCACACCATTTTCCCACCCACCCCACGGGCCACCCTTTCCCTCCTTCCCTCCCTCCCACCTGGTAGCCATGGCAGACGACGGCCAGGTGAGGAAGAGCCTCCATTCTATTCGTCTGGTTCCTGCTTTTCCCTGCCTTTTTCTTCGACCGGGTTTCGAGTGTGTGCTGTGGCTTGCGATTTCCTGGTGTTCGAGTTTTGTTTTTGTTTCGAGTTCTCACCTTACTCGTCAGTTCAACCTGATGTGCTGGTTGTTTGAACCTCCTTCTCTATGATTTTCTGTTGCGTTGGAGCCGCACGAGCGCTATTAGTTAGTCGGACATAAATCGGTGAGATGCACCGTGCGTCCGCAAGCAAGCGCTGCGACATCCTGTGGCCTTGTTTCTCGCGTTATCCTCGGTTTCGGAGTTTTGAGCAGTCTGCGAGGACAATTCTCGTGCTGTTCTTGGTCCCGTGCGTCCAGAGATCTACAGATTTCTGTTGCCTTGGAGCCGCACGATCGCTTTCAGTCGGACAAGAATCGGTGAGATCATGCACCGTGAGTCCGCAAGCGCTGCGAATCCTCTTGGGTCCTTCGTTCTCGTTAGGCTCCATTTCAAAGTTTTCTGCAATCTGCGTGGGCAAACCCCATGATGCGCGTTCTAGAGTCCTTGTTCCTGTGCGTCGAGGTCCACTTTTGCTGTGTTTTCTTCTGCTCTTAACTGAAAGGCTTGTGAGTTCGGAACAAAAAGCAAACGGACCCACGAGCCTTGCTCCATATGTTGTTCATGTGAGGCGTTTTGCCGTGCAGCATCTTGGTCTCCATCTTTGCCTGCACAAGGGCAGCCTGTTTTCTGTGGCAGTTTGCTTGCCTTTGGTTCAGCCTCTGAGCCTCTTTGACTGGCTCGTGCATGAACTGGCCAAACATATTTTGGAATCTGTCCATGATCATCGCGGTTTTAACTCTGCCCCTTCTTTTTCACCCCTTGCTTGCTTTTGGGGTTTTTGGCCGCTTGTTCCTTTTGCGCGAAAGCTGTCGGGCTTCTGACCAGCGCAACTGCCCTTTGTTTCAACCTTCTCCGTGATTGTGCTGCGTCGTTGGAGCCGCACGAACGCTATTAGTCGGACAAAAATCGGTGAGATGCACTGCAAGTCCGCAAGCGCACTTTCGTTCTCGTTATACTCGGTTTCGAAGTTTTGAGCAGTCTGCGAGGACAAACCTCATGCTGGGCGTTCTCTACAGTTTCTCGCGCTGTCCTTGGTCCCGTGCGTCCAGAGATCTACAGATTTTTCGCCGTGTTTTTTCTTCTGTTCTGATGAACAGAGGCGAGGCCAAGAGCTTGTGAGCTCGGCACAAAAAGCAAACGGACCCACGAACGTGCAGAAACCGGATCTATCTTTGAGACTCAGCTTTACCTGTACATAGGCAACCTGTTTTCTGTGGCAGTCTGCTTGCCTTTGGGTCAGTGAGAGCCTCTTTGACTGGCTCATGCATGAACTGGCCAAATATCTTTTGGGTCAATGTTCGCAGTTCTCCCTGCCTTTTTGCTGTGTACTTGTTTTTGTGGGATTGTGTTTGTTTCGAGTTCCCGTCTTACCCAAACATGGCGACGAACTCCAACAGCAGTGTTCTAACCTCAAAAACCTTCTGATTCTCTCATGGTTTTTCTCTTTTTATATACATTGCCACACTGATGAATGTGTATGGATATTCTGCAGGGCGAAGATGATCACCTTCTTGGCGCTGCAGACAACCAGAATGACAACATGTTTCCCCTTGATAGGAAGGTAAAGATTTAGCAGCAGCAGTAGTGTAATGGCCCTTCAAGATTTTGCTCCCCCACTAGCATCAGTAGTGTATTAATCGTGGCTTGTATGACATATCTTTACCTGTTATCGATCTGATACTTGATAGAGTCAGAAGAACGTTGTCATTGGTCCAGTATTAGTGCTAGTATCCTATTATATCTGCGCTATGTTTGCATGTCTCTCTAGGTCATTGGTGTCCACTGTGTCTTGATCGATCACTTGCCTCGGCTAAGTGATTCATCAAACAAGAACAGAATCAGTGTGGATGAGGAGAGCACTGCCTTTTTGCTTGATCTCATCAATATTTGAACTCATTTCCTTTGATGATGAATGATGATGAGAACTGCTTGTTGATGACAACATTGATAGACTGCTGATGTTTTTCCCTTGTTTTCGGATCTTGAATTGCTGTGATTTTGAAGGAAAGATAATGTGTGCTATTGTGGAGCATTTTTTAGAATGAAATTTACGTTCAGTTTTCAGTACTTGCTGCTGCATATTATGTTGTTTTTGTCATTGATTTGCTGGTAATAAAGCCCAGATGTTCTATAAGAGAGCCTGATATATGCCTTGCATGCTACATTTGTGTTAGCGATGGTTTCATCAGTACTGAGTCCTGTTTGGTCTTGATTCTTACTTCTCCTAAGAAATCTGTTAGGAATGTGATCGTTTCTACTTGTTTTTACTAATTCAAACTTTTATTTTCTTAAACAGACGATGGCCGAATTTATGCAGCCTGTTTCTGCGGCCATTCTGGTCGGTATCTGCACTGGCATTGTCTTGCCACTGCAGGGTGATACCAATGTTAAGGCCTCTAAACTATTTAGGGTCATTTATTACCTATTTCTTCCCTTTGGACTGATTGGACTGGCTATAACCACTGCTGCTAAGAGGGTTAAAAAACTTATCAGCATTGCTTCGGGATTTCTGCTTTTTGAGTTCTGCCTAGTTCCTGTCCTTGGGTGTATTTCTGCTGTCCTTGAGCTGGAGGGTGATTATGGAGCATGGCCAGCTGTGGTCGTTGCTATAATTCTAATTGCTTTAACAATCACTGGTTGGATCTACTGTTGCAGTTACCCCAAGGTAATTGCATAATTACATTGCTCCTTGTTGCACGCTGACTTTCCTTGTTTCATGCTGAATTGAAGTGTAAGAATTTTTTTGCAATTTTTGTAGTGCATTTGTCGCCGTGCTGTTCCTCAGCCTCAGCCTCGTGCTCGTACTATTATTCATGCCGAAGGCAATGTTCACAAGGTGAGAAACTTTTAGTACTGTTTCTCAAAATTTTTTTGAGAATGTCAAAACCTTGTGTTATGAGCTATATGGTGAAAGGTCATTCTTTTCCTTGCAGTGTTCCATCTGTTCTACTGTTACAGATGCTGATGGGGTACCTCTTCATGCGCCTGTTGAAGGAGAACGGCCGGTATGATAATCTAAAATAGTAACATCTGATTTTTTTGGCATGTTCAGTTTTATATATTGGCTGCATTTTTTTTTGTTGTTGCATGTTTGCTTTTTGGGAATATTTTGCCTCTAACAGTGCCCCACTATCACAATACCTTGCCGTTAATCCAGTAGTACAAGCACCCTACGAGTTATCTGCGTACTACATATATCATTTTGCTGCTGAGTTGAATTCATAGTGTTATTACAATATAATTTTAACTACAACATCTGTATGTTTGCTAATTTAAGTTATAGTCTCATAGGGGTTCTGTAGAATCCTTTGCTAAGTTATTCTTTTGTTTGATTCACCACAGTTGAAATAGGAACCCTCGCTATTATTTACGTAATTCTGATTTTTTTTAATAAGGTTTGTGTTGTATTTAAATTGCAGTGCCGAGATTGCGGTGCTGCTGTTTGAGGCGAGAGAAGGAATGTGGCGGCACGGGCACACGGAGATGGATTCAGTATTGAGCAGAGCAACCATGCTCAATCTTCTTTACCCTTTAAGATTTTTCTTCGGCCGTAGTAGTATCATCCTAGTAGTCTACTCATCTTAGTTGTGTTTCATGTTTACCCTTGATCGATCTGTTACTTATATAGAGTCAGAACATCTTGGTCGTTCGATCAGTAGTAGTACCAGCCAGTATCCTATTATATCTGCAGTATGTCGGATTGTTTCCTTAAGCCCGCTGTCTTGATGGATCACTTGCCTGGGCGGAGTGTTTCATCAGACAAGAACCGAATCAACGTGGCTGAGGATAACACTGCCTTTTTGCTTAATCTAGTCTCCTGTTCCTGTATTCGAACTCATTTGCTTTGATGATGAGAATCTTTGATGCTTTATCTTTTGCTTGTTGCCGGGTTATTTTCTAATCTTTTATTGCTGTGATGTTGAGGGGAAGATCCTGTTGACGGAACATAATGTTCCTTATTAGGTTGCTGTACGAGCTGCATATTATGTTTGGTTTTGTGATCGTTTGTTTTGATGGTATCAATCCCCTTGAGTTCTGTAGTACGTAGTAGCAGAGCCCATGCTGAATGAGACGCTGGGTTCCTGGTAGCAAAGGCAATATTGTTTGAGAAGTTTTTCGGTCCACAATACTTGCAAGTAGTTTTGAAAAAATACTTGCAAGTAGTTTAAGGGTATTTTTGTAATTTTACTAATAATTAACAGATTTATATTTTTTCATAAAATATAATTTAGATATATGAACCACAACTTTATTGTAAGAATAATATTGAACACATTATTAACATCAAAGATTAATTACATTACTGATTTTCATTTATATTATTATGAAAATAAAAATTAATCATGACAAATCTATCACTTTGACGATAATACCCTTAACATGGTAAAATACTTGCAAGTAGTTGTGTATTTCTGATCTCAAATCTTCACCGTTGGATCAAACTACTTGTAAGTATTTTTTCAAAACTACTTGCAAATATTGTGGACCGAAAAACTCCTCTATTGTTTTGTGAATGTTAGTGTTGCAAGTTGTTCATCATTACTCTGCCCGTGCCCGGGTTGTTAGCCTGGTTATTCACAAGTAAACAAGCCTTGCGCGCGGGCGGCCTCCTCTTTGGTCTGTGCAGAGACGAGTGCGGGTCTGCGTGGATGTAGACTGCCAAGAAGGCAATAAGGTGCTCTCTTTGTTGCACGTCGCACAGGAACACGATGGCCTCGTAGTAGGTATGGCAACGACGGACCATCCACTGAACCTCTAGAATCCAGAGCGCTGAGCGTGCAGGAGATCGGCCACGGAATGATGCTGTGGATTGGGGGCCTGTGCCCGTTCCCGGCCCTTGATGGCACAGCAGTGAGAGCGAGGCGGCGGACAAGTCTGCACGCTAATCGCCAAGCAAGCAAAATCCTATCAGTAGAATGGCTTGAATTGTTAGAGCATCTCCAACAAGACACCCTAAATTCACCTCTCAAATTGCAACCCGTACCTTGGGCTCCTAAACATGTGGGTCTCGCACGTCAGCCTCCGTGCCTTCTTCTTCCTCCCCAATCGAGCCCCCAAGGCGGGCAGGGCACAGGCCGGACCGCGTGGCAAGAAGATGGCCGGACCGCGCGACAGGTTGTGGCGCGGTCGACGTCGATGAAGGTGCCCGGCGGCGGCGGCGGGGCGACGGTGGCCGGGCGACAGGCGGTGGCGTGCGTCGAGCTGCAAAGGGCGGTGGGAGGCGGGCAGCGAGCTCGGCCGGGAGATGGTCCAGTAACGGCCGGCGGTCGGATTTGGATCTTGGCGCTGTCTTGGTCGTCAGCCGACTCGCGTCGAGGGAGCAGGCGGTGGCGTGTCCGGTGTCGAGGGAGGAGGCAGCACGCGGCCAAGCTCCAAGCTCCAGGCGTGGTTGAGCAGCGGGCACGGCGGGGGTTGTCGGCGGCGAGCGCTGTCGGGTGGCCGGGTGCGGTCGGTGCAGAGAGAGAAAAGGGTGGAGAAGAGAAGAAAGGGAGAAGAGAGAGGGAGGAAAAGAAAAGAGAAAAAAAAAGAAAAAATTAAAAAAAACGTGGGGCCCATGCCAGCTGGAGTTTTTTTTTTTTGTGGGGGCATGCCAGCTGGAGTTTAGGAGTGAGGATGGGAGGATCCATTTCCAGGGGTTGGAGGGGGATTTAGGAGGGTAGCTAGTTTAGGATCCCATATAGGAGGTCTCATTGGAGTTGGTTTTTTGACCAAACTCTTAAAATTTAGGATTGGGGGTCTATTTAGAGGATTGCTGGAGATACTCTTATGTGTGGAACATCCAAACTGCTCTAAAATATCTTCGTCTCAGAGACGAATATTGTTCAAAAGTTCCAAGAGGCAAACGTGTAATTTTCACCTATGCACCTATGTACTGTTCATAGTTAGTGGTTCTAGCCTCTAGGGGCAGCAAAAACTTTTATTGGTTCATAATGAACCGAAAGTATTTCTAGTGACGACATAGAGGGAATTTTATTATATTTTAGTAAATCATAGTGGACCAAACAAGACCTAGATTGCTACATGGGCTTGGTAATTTTTTTTTAAGTGTCAACTGGACATTCAACAGTATAGAAAAAGTCACATGAATGATGACTGCTTTTCATGGGTCACCCAACAAAATGGGCTACTAGCTATTTGGACCCATTGTAATATTTGGTGTTATACAGTTTCTATATCTAGGGTGTGCTAGCTTCAAGGTGCCATGCTTCAAGATTGAAGCTCACCTCGCTCGGCTCCACCCGCCACTTCACCCAAGACAAGCACCTTAGGCGTTCCCATGCTCTCATATATAAAAAATACGAAACATAACTTAGAAAAAATTTGAACAAAAATATGAGCAACAGATAATGGACCACCGTGCTACCATGCGGTGGTCCCACAGGTCATATGGAAGCATTTCTGATCATGCTACAGGTCGGCCCCAAGGCACGCGGCACATTAAGGCACGGCCTGGAGGGGTCAATGTGCCTCAACCGGCCATGCCGTGAGACAGATCATTCCGAGACGCCAGATGCTCACCTATAACTCTATTTGAACACATTTTAACCATCTTGTTCTTTTAAATTAATTTGACAAATTAAATAATCCGATATATATTTTTTAAATTCAATAATTTAAATGTTTGAAATATTGAAATTTTAGGAGAAAATGAAAAAAATTTATCATAATTCTTATACATTTTAGTTTTATAACATCAAAATTTTGAATACAACATTTCAATATTTTTACAAAAATGTTGCAATGGTACTTAAAAAGTTATATTTTAATTCGTTTTATTGTGCATGTAAAATATTTAAAGGTAGGAATTAAGAAAATACTTATTTCTAATCACATTGAGATAAAAACAAGACAAAAATATGGTATAAGTTTTTTTAGTTTTTTTAGGTACAAAAGATAGTATACGTATGCTCGGTTGGTCCAGTGCTCCGTGGGCCGCATATCACACGACGTGGGCTTCCTTTCGTTAGGGTTTTAGTTGGGGATTTGCGTTCCTTCTCTCATGATATATATAGGACGCACCACCGCAAAACCTTTTTGTTTGCTTTTGGATTGGAAAGTAGCCATCTACAGAAAGACGAGCTTGAATGAATCATTGGGATCTCGAGGTTGCGGTGGGGGACGAGATGAGCGGGCGCCACGCCGAGGGGGCGTGAAGGCCAACGCAAAGGAGGCGCCAGAGCGAGTCATAACCAACCCTGAGGTGGCCAATCTGATCAAGTTTGCCGCCGTAAGTTTATCGTCTCGATCCTACGCTATCCGATTAGCCAATACCAATCATGAACGCAACAGTATTGTATTCCTTCCCTCATCTATCTACCTGCAACCTTCCGTAAGGCGTAATATTGATCTATGACCGCGTGTATGCGTGTTAGGTGCTGTCGCTTGTACAAGTGACAGCTATGCCGATCAATTACCTTTTTCTGTCTTTTATTTAAAGAACAACCGATTACCTTATGTTGACTTGTATATATATACATGTGCCTTATCTAAACAAACTATATTTGGGCCAGAACCTGATCTTCTCTTGCTGTTCCTGCAGATAATATTCTCCGTAGCAACAGTCGGAATCTACATCTGCTGCGTGTGCATAATTTTCACTCTTGATGGACCTTGGTGGGAACCTTATGCGTTGTCTGCTGCGGCATTGCCCTTTACTCTAATCCCTCTCGCTTTGGTACCAACTCTGACGGATGCGTTCATCACTATATGTGCCGTGGCCCCTCCTGGTAACGGTGACGTTAGCAGTAACCTACTAGGATCTGAGACTGAGTCCGATTCCGAATGAAGGACACCGATAAGCTTGCGATAGGCAGGTGTAGTATCTCGTCCTCGTCCAGGTGTTAAGCTGAGTGGCCCTTGTCTCGTGTAGTCGTGTCAATGCTGCGCGCATGAAGTAGACTTATACTTCCTCTATTTCTATTTTATTGACGTTAGCAAAGAGATTCTAGTTCAAAGATGAACTAGTAGCTTCTTTGTCCTAACGTCAACAATACAAAAACAGAGGAGTATAATAATTTACTAGACTATAAGTTTACTTATGGAGCCTTTTACTTATTATTCATGAATCTACATGTGCTGCCCATGAACCCATTGAAGTGCGACAGTACGATAGTATGAGCAATGCAGCAGTCCAGTTTGATCTTTGGTGCCAAACGATCCGATAAAGTTGGTGTCTTGGTGCCCCAGATGATGCAGCGATAATTAAAAGTGCCACTTAATCAACGTATGTGCTGCCGTGTCGTGCCTCGTTCCGCAGCCGGTAGGCGAGCCTCTGCAAGTGCAACGCACCCATGTCCGCCGTCGCTGGCTGCAGGTGCCATTGGCAGCTTCTTCCCGAATTCCTGTCGACAGGACGCCAAGGTCAAGCTCGCTATCCGTTTATTTTCAGCCCACTGCTCAGTTGGTCTGGGTGTGTTCGTTTCCTGGATCTAAATTTTATAGCTGTCATATCAAAAAGAATATTACTATTTAGAAGTATTAAATAAAGTTTAATTATAAAATAAGTTATTGGTCCGAGACTAATTCACTGAGATGAATCTAATGAGGTTAATTAAGTCGTGATTGGAAGACAGATTACTGTGTAGCATCACTTTAGCAAAACTTAGATTAATTAAGCTCATTAGATTCGTCTCGAAAATTAGCACCAATCTGTCAAATAGGTTTTATTATTAAATTGATCAAAATATTCATAAATAATAAGATTCTCTTTCATGTCACGGTGCTAAATTTTAGAGGCGCGAAAGAAACGGGGTCGAGAATTGGGCACCACCCTGTACAAAGGCTTGAAAGGTGAACCATGGATTGAACACACCAGAGAACATGTACGCTCGGCACCCGGTGCTCAAAGATTGGCGTACCGTTCTAGCCTCACTACTAGAATTTGAGCCTACAATAGCGGGCAAAATTGGCCTGCAATATCGGACATTTTCTCTAATACTACGTACACGATATTACAAATCAGGTTCAGCAGATACGGGCAAACGCCCGATATTGTTGGTGTTTTGAAAAAGTAAAAAAAACGTGGCGGCTGGGCTGGGCCTAGGCCCGGACCCAACCAACCGCCAACTAAGCCATCGGGGCCCGTACCACACCGCCGTCCGGATCCGCCATCGCTCTCGGTCGGATCCGGCCGCTGCCGCCATCGCTCCCGGCCGGATCCGGCCGCGCGCCGCGCCGCCGCCACTCCTCCTAGCCGGATCCGGTCGCACGCCGTGCCACCGCCACTCCCGCTAGTCGGATCCGGCGCGTGTCAAGCCGCCTCCATCGCTCCGGCTGGATCCGACCGTGTGCCGCGCCGCCGCCACTCCTCCCGGCCGTATCCAGCCGCGCGCCACGCCGCCGCCATCGCTCCCGGCCGCATCCGGTCGTGCGCCACACCGGCACTCCTCCTCTCGACCGGATCCGGCCACGCGCCGCACCGTCGATGGAGAGAAGAGGGTCGGGGTCGATGATGGAGAGAG